>JAUUTY010001340.1:0-64356 GCA_030979885.1 Lolium multiflorum
GGTGACAAATAATGCAATCCCCGAAATCCACAAATATGTATGCCTCATGTTTATACCAAAATTATACCACTTTTAGGCCGTTTCAAAATACCAATACCATATCCCAAACTATATTCCCTAAAAGAAAAGGAAAGCTAAAGATAGTTGATAATTGTTAGAGGGGTGACAAATAATGCAATCCCCGAAATCCGCAAATATGTATGCCTCATGTTTATACCAAAATTATACCACTTTTAGGCCTTTCCAAAATACCAATACTATATCCCAAACTATATTCCCTAAAAGAAAAGGACAGCTAAAGATAGTTGATAATTATTAGAGGGGTGACAAATGCAATCGCCGAAATCAGCAAAAATGTATGCCTCATGTTTATAACAAAATTATACCACTTTTAGGCCGTTTCAAAATACCAATACTATATCCCAAAACTATATTCCCTAAAAGAAAAGGAAAGCTAAAGATAGTTGATAATTGTTAGAGGGGTGACAAATAATGCAATCCCCGAAATCCGCAAATATGTATGCCTCATGTTTATACCAAAATTATACAACTTTTAGGCCTTTCCAAAATACCAATACCATATCCCAAACTATATTCCCTAAAAGAAAAGGACAGCTAAAGATAGTTGATAATTGTTAGAGGGGTGACAAATAATGCAATCACCGAAATCAGCAAAAATGTATGCCTCATGTTTATAACAAAATTATACCACTTTTAGGCCGTTTCAAAATACCAATACTATATCCCAAACTATATTCCCTAAAAGAAAAGGAAAGCTAAAGATAGTTGATAATTGTTAGAGGGTGACAAATAATGCAATCGCCGAAATCAGCAAAAATGTATGCCTCATGTTTATAACAAAATTATACCACTTTTAGGCCGTTTCAAAATACCAATACTATATCCCAAACTATATTCCTCATGTTTATTCTCCACCGACAGAGAGAGAGAGAGAGATGGGTGGCCACGAAGAGAGAGAGAGAGAGAGAGAGAGAGAGAGAGAGAGAGAGGTTGCCACGAAGAGACGGATAGGGGTATACTGCCCGTTAGATCAGTGGATCAACGGTTCGTGGAGTCGATCCGTGTGACAACGGCTCAACCAATCAGGATAAGTTTGGGCTTCTCAGAGCATTTGTGATAGTACTTGAGGGCAAAACTGAGTAGTACTAAGAATCCAAGGGCACATAAATAGTAAATAGACTAAGGGATTCAAACAAAAGAATTACAAAATGAAAATGTGTGTTTTGTACAATATAATTCATATTGGGCTACATCAAATTATTTGCAATTCAAATATACATGAGTGTGACAATTATGGCATCATTTAGACAAACTATGTTTTGGGAAAGATGTTTTGCAAAGGGGTTTGGGTGGAAAACCATGCATCTTCATAGCTACTAGTGATTCTGAGAAGTGGCAATTTGTGGTAAAACTTGATTTATATATGTTAATTTGTTAAGGTTTTCTAGGTGGCAGGTTGCGTAGGAAGACTCCATGAGTAGTTGCCACTATGTTTTTATTTTTTTGGATTTTTTGCGCATGAAATGACTCCAATTAGCTATGTTAATCTCATTTGTTGACTCTCTGTTGACCAGCTACTTGAGGGTAAAACTGAGTATATTGCACTTGCCGGTCTAAGTCCTCGAGGGGAAAACTGAGTACACATAAAATTTCTGTATAAGGCCTGAGGTTATAACTGAGTACACCAAACGTCCCAGGGTTAGACTCGTGTAGCGGTGCACGCTGCAGCCGTGCATAGCGGACGCGTGTTGCGGTACACGCCACCTTCGTCTTTATAGAGCCCCTCTTTCTCTCCCTCGACGCACGTTCTCACTGGCTCACTGCAACCGCCTCTCCTGTCCCATCATCTTCTCCACAACCGAAGAAAAAACCCCGAAGAAAACCGCCGGCGATGGAGAAGAATGAGATGCCCATTGTCGGCGCATCGGCCGCCGCCCTTCCAGCCCCGTCGCTGCTTCCAACGCAGCAGCCGGCGCACGCCGCCCCCGTCCCGTGCCCCCGTCGCCGCCTGAACGTAGCAGCCGGGCGCATCAGCCGTCGCTCTGCCTGTGCCCTCATTGCCGTTTCCAACGCATCGGCCGCCGCCCCTGTCCAGGCCCCTGTCGCTGCTTCCAACGTAGCAGCCGGCGCATCGGCCGCCGCCCCCGTCCAGGCCCCCTTCGATTGGGACCCGTACGAACCAGTGCAGTACGACGCGCCGGAGAACCCCTACGACACCACCATCGTCGACTACGAGCCGGAGGTAACCCTTTGTTCCCTTGTTCTTATCTCATTTCAATCATTTTGTGTTAGATCTAGCGTTATTACGGTTCGTCTGTTCCTAGTTCAATCCTTTTGTGTTAGATCTTGCGTTATTACTGTTCGTCTCTTCCTAGTTCAATCCTTTTTTGTTAGATCTTGCGTTATTACTGTTCGTCTGTTCCTAGTTCAATCCTTTTGTGTTAGATCTTGCGTTATTACTGTTCGTCTGTTCCTAGTTCGATCCTTTTGTGTTAGATCTTGCGTTATTAGTGTTTGTGATTTGCTTTTGTTTCAGATTTGTGCCGATGATGATGAATATTTGGGCATCCCTAAATTGATTCAGGGTTTGGTCAGTAAACAATTGGTGTGTACAAATTTGTTGTGCATGATCTTTGGTTTACTGACTCAAATCCTGGATATAAGTGTGTCCAATGTAACTGAGGCTACCTCTTTTTTCGAGCCCATATTATCATGCATGATTTTTTGTTCACTCTCTGTTCAATCATCGTTGCAATTGACTCCGTGTTTTTTGCACGATCTTTGGTGCTACGTGACAGGTGCAGAGCAGCGACGTCGACAACGACGACGAGTCCTTCCACACCAAGACTCGTCACGTCCTCAGGAGGCTGCAGTCCGGCCAATACGGTCGCCCCTTTGCTCAAGGCATTTACAAGTGCCCCTTCTGCAACAGGAGGCTCTTCGACACCAACTTCAACACCCTGCTGAACCATGCTGAATCCATTGGCAGATATGGCGCTAGAGTTGGAAGTACCGTGAACGTGCATGCGTACATGGCCAAACACAAAGCACTTGGGATTCACCTGCGCAACCTCCAAGCGAGTCACACGCGCCACCTGGAGGCGTTGAACGTGCCTACTGCACTCTCTGTATGTGACTGCTCTATCTGTAGAGCAGCTTAAATTCATGTAAAATGTAGCTTATGTTGGATCTATCGGTACTACATTTGGATCTGTCCTGAATATATCTATGCTATGTTGGTTGCTGTATGCAGCTTATCCTATATTTTCTCTCTGGATTTGTGCCCTAGATTTCCTACCTGATTGGGTAAAAACGAAGGCATAAAGAAATGAATGGCGTTAAGAAACAGAAGGAGAAGCTTCTCTAGATTTGCTACCAATTTGGGCTATCAAATATGAATGAGATCGAGCGATAGAGAGGAAAAAGGTACATTGAAAACTGCTAATCTGGGCAAAAGAGACAGAAACCACTCGTGCTCCCGTCCCGGACCCACACGATTTACACGCTACTTGCCTACACGCTACGTTCCCACAAACACGGCCTCGTCCTGTCCCACGCGGTCCCTTCCTACCAGCCCCACACGACGCGACCCCACAAACGACACGACCCCACTCGTCAGCACGGAACGGTCAACTTAACGGATTCCTTCCGTCCGAGCTCCTTCTGCGGTTCAGACAAACGTTTGGGTAAAACTGAGGAAAAACTAAGGAGCTGGGGAAAACTGAGTACAACTAAATTCTGAAACTCACATGGCCCATATCATAAATCAGTGGCTGCACTAGTGGGGGCTAAAGTTTAGTCCCACATTGCTAGTTGGGAGAGAGTTGGAGTGGTATATAAGGTGGGCTGTTCTAGTCCTAGTAAGTGAGTGAGAAGAGAGAGCCCTCGCGCACTCCTCCTCCTCCGCCGCCCGCCTCGCCACGCCTCGTCACGACACGTCACGACGCGCCGCGGGTTGCGGGAATCTCGCCGAGCCGAGCTTATCTTTTTGTTGTTTGGGAAATTAATTGTGTAATCAATCACAATTATGAGCTATTAACGGACGCGTTAACTCAGCCGTTTTCGTTCCGGTTTTTCTGGATCGTGAACTCGTACGTGGGCTGCGTCCCACGACCTTCCCGAGCCGCACTATATAAGCGCGGACGAGAACCCTAGCCTGTACGTGCCACATATGCGACTACCTGTTTCCAGTTCATTGCGCCGCCGCCTTCGTCTTCCTCATCCCGACTGCCGGGACAGTAGGCCTCCGGAACCCTGCCTCTCGTGAACCTGTACGGGTGAGGGGCAATCAGGTTTTTGGGGAGCGCTCCGGCGCGACTACTGGCAGCACGACGTCGTCTTCGGACGACGAGTTCCTCCACACCGACAACTTCTTCCCGGATCTCAGCGACTTCTTCGACAACCTCAACATGGGCGACAACGACGCTGCTGCGAAGTATGTGATCTTGTCGTTTCTCTTTCAGTCTCTGTTAGAGTTTCTTCTTCTAGTTATTGTGGTAGATGCGATCGGTTTGTCTTGTTTAGATGTGATCTGTTCATCTATCTTACTAGTCTGCATGATTAGTTTATTTGTTATTTCCATAGTCATGATTTATCAATTACTTGTACGGATTATTTCATATGGATATTTGCTTATATATTCAACAATCCAAAAACCTGATTATAGGCAAATCAATTCAAGCAGCATTGCTGCCGCTACTCGACCTCCCTCCTTTGATGGTATGCATTACAAGAGGTGGCGCACAAAGGCAGTTCTATGGTTTACAAACCTAGGCTGTTTTAGCGCCACAGATGCTAGACCTGAGGGGCCTCTCTCTGCAGAGGAGCAGGGAAAGTTTGAGAAGGTCGACGCCATGTTTAAGGCGGCCTTGTTCAGCATTCTTGGGGACAACATTGTTGACCCGTACATGGCTTTCGACCATGGTAAAGATGCGTGGGATGCGCTCGAGGCCAAATTTGGGGTCTCGGACGCTGGCACTGAATTGTATGTCATGGAGCAATACTATGACTACAGGATGACTGATGAGCGCTCCGTGGTTGAGCAGGCTCATGAGATTCAGTCCCTTGCCAAAGAACTTGAGCAGTTTAAGTGTACCTTACCGGACAAATTTGTGGCCGGTGGCATTATTGCCAAGCTTCCTCCTTCATGGAGGAACTTTGCTACTTCTCTGAAACATAAGAGACAAGAGTTCCGTTTTGGATCTCATTGGCTCGCTTCATGTGGAAGAGAAGGCGAGAGCAAAGGACACACGCGCTCGTAGTTTTGAGGGAGGTTCTAGTGCCAATGTGGTACAAAAGAAAAACTTCCAATCTCACAAGTCTAAGAATAAGAACAATGGAAAAGGCAAGTTTGACGAGAAGAACAAAGCCTCCAACTCAACCAACTTCAAAAGGAAGACTCCTTATAAGAAGAAAGGGAACTGCCATGTTTGTGGTGCTCCTGGACATTGGGCTCCTGATTGCCCAGAACGCCATGATCGGCGTGGGAACAACGGCAAGTCCGCAAATGTTGTTATTGGCGTTGATACTGAGATGAAGGACGTTGGGTACGGTATTTCTCCTACTGTCCTTTCAGTATGTAATTCTCCTGATTGGTGGATAGACACCGGAGCCAATACACATGTATGTTCTGATATGTCTATGTTTTCTTCTTATCAGGTCGCAAGGACTTCCTCCGTGCTGATGGGAAACGGCTCACGTGCTTCTGTTCGTGGTGTTGGTACGGTGGATCTGAAGTTTACTTCGGGAAAAACCATCCAGCTGAAGAATGTGCAGCACGTTCCCTCTATTAATAAGAATCTCGTTAGCGGATCGCTTTTATGTCGAGATGGTTTTAAGTTGGTGTTTGAGTCCAATAAAGTTGTAATTTCCAAGTGTGGACAATTTGTTGGAAAGGGTTATGTGTGCGGAGGCTTGTTCCGCTTATCTTTGTCAGACTTATGTACTCAAATTGTTAATCATGTTTGCAATGATAGTGAGTCCGATATTTGGCATTCACGACTTTGTCATATTAACTTTGGGTGCATGACGCGGCTAGCGAATATGAATATAATTCCGAAATTTGCTATTGTCAAGAAATCCAAGTGCCAAGTATGTGTGCAAGCTAAGCAACCACGTAAGTCTCACAAGACTGCGGAGGCAAGAGACTTGGCACCACTGGAGCTTATACATTCGGATCTTTGTGAAATGAATGGTGAATTGACAAAAGGTGGGAAAAGATACTTCATGACTTTAATTGATGACTCTACTCGATATTGTTATGTGTACCTCCTGAAATCCAAAGATGAAGCTCTTAATTACTTCAAAATCTTTAAAGCTGAAGCAGAAAACCAACTTGATCGAAAGATCAAGCGGCTAAGGTCTGATCGTGGTGGAGAGTATTTTTCCAACGAGTTTGATTCTTTTTGTGCGGAACATGGTATTATCCATGAGAGGACGCCTCCCTACTCACCTCAGTCAAATGGGGTGGCCGAAAGAAAGAACCGTACTCTAACTGATTTGGTTAACGCCATGTTAGATACATCGGGTCTATCCAAGGCATGGTGGGGGAGGCGATATTGACTGCATGTCATGTCCTAAACCGTGTCCCCACAAAGAACAAAACCATTACTCCTTTTGAGGAATGGGAAAGGAAAAGGCTGAAACTCTCTTACCTACGAACTTGGGGTTGTATGGCGAAAGTAAATGTGCCGATACCCAAGAAGCGCAAGCTTGGACCAAAAACCGTGGATTGTGTTCTTCTGGGATATGCATTTCATAGCATTGGCTACAGATTTTTGATAGTAAAATCTGAGGTATCCGACATGCATGTTGGTACAATTATGGAGTCGAATGATGCGACTTTCTTTGAGGATATCTTTCCTATGAAAGAAACGTCTAGCTCATCAATTCAGGAGATGCCCAGTTCATCTACTCAGGAATTATTTCCTGAACCTACCATGGCTATAGAACACTTTGAAAATCCTGTGGAGGATGACAATGAAGCTCCCAAAAGGAGCAAGAGACAGAGGACTGCAAAGTCTTTTGGACATGATTTCATTGTGTACCTCGTGGACGACACTCCCACTTCCATTTCAGAAGCCTATGCATCTCTGGATGCTGACTACTGGAAGGAAGCTGTCCGTAGCGAGATGGATTCCATCTTAGCTAATGGAACTTGGGAGGTGACTGATCGTCCTTATGGGTGCAAACCTGTAGGATGCAAGTGGGTGTTCAAGAAAAAGCTTAGGCCTGATGGTACTATTGAAAAGTACAAGGCACGTCTTGTGGCCAAGGGTTATACCCAGAAAGAAGGTGAAGATTTCTTTGATACATACTCACATGTTGCCAGATTGACCACCATTCGAGTGCTACTATCCTTGGCTGCCTCACATGGTCTTCTCGTTCATCAAATGGATGTTAAGACTGCTTTCCTAAATGGAGAGCTTGAAGAGGAAATTTATATGGAGCAGCCTGATGGATTTGTAGTAGATGGTCAAGAAGGAAAGGTGTGTAAACTACTGAAGTCTTTGTATGGGCTTAAGCAAGCGCCTAAGCAGTGGCATGAGAAGTTTGAAAGAACTTTAACCGCTGAAGGCTTTGTTGTAAACGAAGCTGACAAATGTGTATACTATCGCCATGGTGGGGGCGAGGGAGTTATTCTTTGTCTCTATGTCGATGACATATTGATATTTGGGACCAACCTTAATGTGATTAAGGAGGTCAAGGAGTTCCTATCTCGTTGTTTTGAGATGAAGGACTTGGGAGTAGCTGATGTGATCTTAAACATCAAGTTGCTTAAGGATGACGATGGTGGGATTACATTGCTTCAGTCCCACTATGTGGAAAAGATCCTGAGTCGCTTCGGGGACTGCAAATCTTCTCCAACGCCTTATGATCCTAGTGTGATTATTCGTAAGAATAAAAGAATTGCTAGAGATCAATTGCGATATTCGCAGATTATTGGCTCGCTTATGTATTTAGCCAGCGCCACAAGGCCTGACATCTCCTTTGCTGTAAGTAAACTCAGCCGTTTTGTGTCTAGACCTGGAGATGTTCATTGGCATGCTCTTGAGAGAGTTTTGCGCTATCTAAAAGGCACTGCGAGCTATGGCATTCACTATACTGGGTATCCAAGGGTACTTGAGGGTTATAGTGATGCAAATTGGATATCTGATGCTGATGAGACTAAGGCCACAAGTGGTTATTTGTTTACACTTGGAGGTGCCGCTGTTTCCTGGAAGTCTTGCAAGCAGACCATCATTACGAGGTCAACTATGGAAGCAGAACTCACAGCATTAGACACAGCCACTGTTGAAGCAGAGTGGCTTCGTGAGCTATTGATGGACTTACCTGTGGTTGAAAAACCAATACCCGCTATTCCTATGAACTGTGATAATCAAACTGTGATCGTCAAAGTAAACAGTTCTAAGGATAATATGAAGTCATCAAGGCATGTGAAGAGGAGACTGAAAACTGTCAGGAAAATGAGAAACTCCGGAGTTATAGCGTTGGATTATATCCATACGTCTAGAAACCTGGCAGACCCCTTCACAAAGGGACTATCACGAAATGTGATAGAAAATGCATCGAGGGAGATGGGTATGAGACCCACACTATGAGTTGTCCACGGTGGTAACCCACTCTATGTGATCGGAGATCCCGTGAATTAGAACTGGGAGACAAGCTGTTGGTCAGCTGAGAGGAGAGTATATATCCCTATAGCAATTTTACCACTCCATAAGATGCAATACTCTCCTAATCTGCATGGCAGGTTGATAATTATCTTAATGTGTTCTAAGTGGCTTATTTTAGCAGAGATGTTGTCCTGCAGAACATCTTTTGAAGAACACACCTATATGAGTCCGATTGTTAAACGTCGCAATCTATGAGAGTTGGGTGCTCTCTAGTAAACTCATGAAAGGCCCTGGAGTATGACGTATAAGCTCCAAACCGCGAGGAAGCCTCGCGGCAGCCTAGTATCGGTCTAGGCTTTGTATGAAGCTAGTGCGCAGAAAACTTGTAGTTCAAGGCATAGTCCACTATCCAAGTTGCAATCTAGTGTAATATGAAGCTTTAAGTGGAAGTTCAACTTAACAGTCTCCACGACATACCGGTATATAAAACAATGTTCTGGAAACTTATTGATGAGATGTGCCAATGAGAGTTTGTGGGGGATTGCTGGAATTTGTGGGCATTTGGCCTTTGGCCCATGGCCCATTATCAAATTCTGAAACTCACATGGCCCATATCATAAATCAGTGGCAGCACTAGTGGGGGCTAAAGTTTAGTCCCACATTGCTAGTTGGGAGAGAGTTGGAGTGGTATATAAGGTGGGCTGTTCTAGTCCTAGTAAGTGAGTGAGAAGAGAGAGAGCCCTCGCGCACTCCTCCTCCTCCGCCGCCCGCCTCGCCTCGTCACGACGCGCCGCGGGTTGCGGGAATCTCGCCGAGCCGAGCTTATCTTTTTGCTGTTCGGGAAATTAATTGTGTAATCAATCACAATTATGAGCTATTAACGGACGCGTTAACTCAGCCGTTTTCGTTCCGGTTTTTCTGGATCGTGAACTCGTACGTGGGCTGCGTCCCACGACCTTCCCGAGCCGCACTATATAAGCGCGACGAGAACCCTAGCCTGTACGTGCCACATATGCGACTACATGTTTCAGTTCATTGCGCCGCCGCCTTCGTCTTCCTCATCCCGTCGTCGGCGTGCACCGACTGCTGACAGAGGGCCTCCAACCCCGCTCGTGAACAGACGGGTGAGGGGTAATCAGGTTTTTGGGGAGCGCTCCGGCGCGACTACTGGCAGCACGACGTCGTCTTCGGACGACGAGTTCCTCCACACCGACAACTTCTTCCCGGATCTCAGCGACTTCTTCGACAACCTCAACATGGGCGACAACGACGCTGCTGCGAAGTATGTGATCTTGTCGTTTCTCTTTCAGTCTCTGTTAGAGTTTCTTCTTCTAGTTATTGTGGTAGATGCGATCGGTTTGTCTTGTTTAGATGTGATCTGTTCATCTACCTTACTAGTCTGCATGATTAGTTTATTTGTTATTTCCATAGTCATGATTTATCAATTACTTCTACGGATTATTTTATATGGATATTTGCTTATATATTCAACAAACGGCCCTCATGTGGGTAATCCTCAAACATTTTCGTTTTGCACTACAAGGGTCAAAATGAAGTTGCACATGCAACCAACGAAGTGGGGAAAGTTTCCCAACCCATGAGCAAAACACATGCATGCCACCAAATGGGGTGCATAACTTGGCTGAGTGTCTGTTTCTGCACCAGCACTGTCCAACTAGGCCAAGAAATTGTTGCAGCCTACCAAACGAGTCCGCAGTTTCCAGCCAGGTCAGCGCCTGTTTCTGCTCCACACCATCGCCTTGGCCTGTACCCGGTTGTTGATGGTAGGGGCGACGCTGAGCGTGCTGAGGCAGAAGCGCACACCTCCGGCGTTTGGAGACCGTCGTCGCAGCCTCTCCACGTGGATGAGAACGCCACAACCAGACGGAATTTTATCAGAAATATAATAAATCGTCTTGTGCCAAAAAGAACTTATTATGTAATTAGTGGGAGAATAAAATTTTCATTTAGATATGGAATCCACATTTGAATCGTGGGAGCATATGCTCAGGCTACACAGGAAAAACTTTTGAAAATGTCAAAAAACTATAAACAAAAATTTGGTAGTATATGCGACATTATATTATATGTGTGCGTGCAAGTTTCACGGAAAACTTACATTTTTTATGTCCTTTGTAAAAAAGATAAAATTATGTCTCGAAAAGTCTTTTAAGCACCAAATTTTATCTATTTAGCACAATGACACACAAAGTGTCGGTTTTCAGCAACAACTTTCTAAGCACATATGATGTCGAGATGTATATGTCAATTTTTGTTTGGAATTTTTAAGCATATTTTATCTTTTTTAAATTGTACTCCCTCGGATCCTCGAAAAGTATTTGACTGACTATTTTGTATAAAACCCCTTGTCTTTTAGTCTGGTCTCTCAACCCACCCAGCTGGTTTCAGATGGCTGTGCCAGGGAAAAGCATTCTTAATTCTCTCCGTATTGCAGCACTTATGCTTCTGATTTGTAAGGTTTAATTGCAAAGGAACTGTATTAGGCTTCCGGCACATTTTTCTTGATGGATCAGAGGGAGAATCATCTCTATCTCTATCTCTACCACTTATAAAAGGCACGAATCTGAATTGGAAAATAAGATCTCAGCTCTCTATCTAGGTACATGTAACGGTCCAGATTTATTTGCTCTTCCTAGGTGTTGTCCCTATCCCATGCCCGCTCACAGGACCTGCCCGGCCTTCTCTCCCGCTCTCTTCCTTCCAAAAATCCTGTCCCTCCATCCCGCACGAGCGCACGCCCGGCGCCTGGTCGCTTCGATGGTTTCATCTCCACCCACACACGCACTTTTCGCTCCCAAACCCTAGCCGCACGTTGTCCTCGTTCCGCCTCGAGCCGGCCACCCCAAGATCGCGCCGCTCCATCCCAAGATCGCGCCGCCGCCTCCGAATCCATAGCAGATTCCGAAACAAGTGCGCTGCCACCGCAATTATATCAAAATCTGTTATGAGTTTGAGGTTGATTTTCATTGAGTGTGTGCAGAGAACAACCATTCGCTACTGATTCCCGCTGTTGCTACTGATTCCTGTTGTTCCTACTGCGATGTTTGTTCATACTGATTTTAATCTAAATGTGACTGAAAGTTAATTTTGTACATATGAAGTTGGATTGTTTTCTGCACTGATAGTTTAGAAGTTAATAACAAAACCTCCCTGGCTCACGCTTTGAATGGCAGATCGCAAACTGGTCTCATTTCTTCTTTGTTCTCTATTTTCTGCCTTGTTTGCTGATCTCCAAGTGTTTGCAACACGATCGAGTGTCATATCTATTAAATTAGCTTCAACCCACTGCTATCGGAATGGTTAGCATTTAATCCTTAAATGTTACTAGATTTTTTCTGCATGTAAACGATACATCAGGTGTTTTCAAATCTCTTGCAAATTTGACATGGACCTTCGGTTTATGGTTGAACCATTGATTATGTCCATGTTGGTGCCACAATCTGCATTGTTAGTGTATTTGGGTTAGTAGTGTATGGAACTGTATGCAATTAGCTGTTTTTGAGTTCTTACTATTTTGTAATCACGAAATGTCAATGATATTAGTTGTTTCTGAAATATTAATAGCTTTCTAAGTCTATAACTGAAGACTGGTTCGATGTATCTTTTTATATTTAGCTACATGTGATCTGAGATCTCCAATGCTTATATATCATAGTAGGTTTTATTGTTAATTTCTATAACTGAAATTATACTCACACGTATCAACAGGTGCCATATGCTTTTTATAGCCTAGTTTGTTTGTCAAGTGTTGTTTTCAGGCGAGTCAGATAGGGTGCAAACAGTGCATTCATCCACAGGTTTTCGGTCTGATGCTATGTAAGCTGTTTATGATTTGCTGATGGTATGAAAATATTAAACCTGACCTTCTTAGATTCTTTATTCTATTTATTTTTAAAGAGAAGGCTTTGCTTAAAATTAATTAAGCCACACACGGCAGAAGTAATAAGGGTGCTCATCACAGCCCATGTGAACGAACAGAAAGAAACAGGACAGGCCTAAAACTACAGCGAAGAACAGGGAAGCTAGCCAGAGCTCAGCTGCCAACGATCTTCAAGACTTCGCTAAGGAACTGCCCCGTGACGAGAAAGCACCCGTCTCAAGACGGACGAATCGGAGATGCAAAGGAGAGGCACCGATCCGGATCCAAGACGAAGGAGAAGCCCGCACGCAGAAGGGGAAGAAGAGCTGCCTTGACGCCCTGGATGCCGTGAATGCTTCCGAGGGGAACCCTATCCCTCGCCTTAGTGCTCGTGGTCACGGATGATACGTTCCAACGTATCGATATTTATGTTCCATGCTACATTATTGATGATATCTACATGTTTTATGCAAAAATATATGTCGTATTTACGCATTTTCTCGGGAACTAACCTATTAACAAGATGCCGAAGAGCCAGTTGTTGTTTTCTGCTTTTTCATAAATCCTAGTAACGAAATATTCTTAATTGGACGAAATCAACGCCTAGGGTCCTATTTTTGATTCCAGAAGACCGAAGAGGAGTCGAAGTGGGGCCACGAGGTGGCCACACCATAGGCGGCGTCTCCTCGCCCCGGCCGCGCCCCGTGCGTGGGCCCGCGCCTCTCTGACCTACCCTTCCGCCACAAATAGCCTCCCGTCGCGAAACCCCCAAAGCATCGAGAGCCACGAGACGAAACCTTACCGAGACGCCGCCGCGAATCCCATCTCGGGAGATTCAGGAGATCGCCTCCGGCACTTGCCGGAGAGGGGAATCATCTCCTGGAGGACTCTTCATCGCCATGATCGCTCCGCAGTGATGAGTGAGTAGTTCACCCCCGGACTATGGGTCCATAGCAGAGTAGCTAGATGGCTGTCTTCTCCTCTTGTGCTTCATTGTTTGATCTTGTGAGCTGCCTAACATGATCAAGATCACCTATCTGTAATTCTAATGTTGTGTTTGTCGCGATCCGATGGATAGAGAATACTATGTTATGGTGATTATCAATCTATTGTTTATGTGTTGTTTATGATCTTGCATGCTCTCCTTTATTAGTAGAGAGGCTCTGGCCATGTTTTTGCTCTTAACTCCAAGAGGGAGTATTTATGCTCGATAGTGGGTCCATGCCTCCATTAAATCTGGGACAGTGACAGAAAGTTCTAAGGTTGTGATGTGCTGTTGCCATTAGGGATAAAACATTGATTCTATGTCTAAGGATGTAGTTGTCGATTACATTACGCACCATACTTAATGCAATTGTCTGCTGCTTTGCAACTTAATACTGAATGGGGTTCGGATGATAACCTGACGGTGGACTTTTTAGGCATAGATGCAGTTGGATGGCGGCCTATGTACTTTGTCGTAATGCCCGGATTAAATCTCACTATATTTATCATATCATGTATATGCATTGTTATGCCCTTTCTCTATTTGTCAATTGCCCGACCGTAATTTGTTCCCCAACATTCTTTATCTTATGGGAGAGACACCTCCAGTGAACTGTGGACCCCGGTCCTATTTTACATAGCATGGCCAATCTACCGCAATACTTGTTTTACTGCTTTTCTTGCAAACAATCATCTTCCACACAATACGTTAACTTGTCAGCAAGAAGCTTCTGAGATTGACAACCCCACCGGCTTGCTAGCAAAGTACTTTGCTTGTGTTGTGCAGGTTCCATGTTGGCGCTGGACCCGTTGTTGCGCCGCATCACATTTCGCCACCATCAACCTTCAACGTGCTTCTGCTCCTACCGGCTCGATTAAACCTTGTTTCTTTCGAGGGAAAACTTCTGCTGTATCAGGCGTATCATACCTTCCTCTGGGGTTCCCAACGAACGCAGAGTTACACGTCATCATCGGACCGCCAAGCAGCGTGCCATTCGCCATGAGCAAAGAGACGCGACAACCATCAAAAAGGGTGCTCCGTGTAAAACGAGCCCAAGAACTTCCTGAGGCCAAGATCAAGCACCACACCAAGCGCCACAGCAACACGACCAACACGCCAAACACACGGAGCACCCGCCCCAAGGCAGCGGGGTTTCAAGAAGCTCACGGCACCGAGGCGCTCGCCAGCCGCCTGCCCGGACCTAGGTTTTCACCCGGACGCTACCGATGATGGAGACCTCTGCATGCTCTCCGTGGAGGACCGGCGGCGCCAGAGGCGGCCGGTTGTTCCTCGGGCTGGACAAGCCAGCCAGTGGCTTTCGCCGATCCACAGTGGCGTAACCCATGCGCGCCGGATCCCCGCCACAGATCGGGCGGCCGGAGACCGACCCACCCAGATCTGGCGAGAGACGGCGGAGAGAGACCAGTCGCCGGCCTCCCGTATCCGACGCCGGGCGCCGGTTACCCGGACGACCCTTTCACCCATCCGCCGCCGCCCCCTGCGGCGCGCAGGGTACAACACCCGCGAAGCGCGCCCTCGCCGTCGAGCGCCCGCCGCCTTGACCACCCAGGGCCGCCGCCCCCGGAGCCTGGGGCCTCCCGACCGGAAGCACGGGGAGGGCGCCACCCCGACCACGACCACTATAGAGAAGCAGCACGGAGCGCAGGAGCCTGCCCAACGTCTTTCGTCGGCGAGCGGCAAGCCCGGCGCGAGGTCCCACTTATCACCGCGCGGGGAGCCGAGGACCCGTGATCTTCGTAGCTCCTTCACCGGCGGCCGCGAGCCACTCAGCCACTTCAGGCGACGAGGCGGGGGAGAGGAGGGGAGGGATCAGGAAGTGCGCGGAGCTTAGGGTTACTTCCCCTGGCCGGCCCTGGGAGGGGGCGACGGAGGAGAGCGTTTTTTATTCTATTTATTCATGTCAAACCAAATTATATAGGGGCTGAAAGAAAACTTGATATTTAGGAAAAAGTAATACCAAGAATAATAAAGTTCACAGGCAGGTAATAGCGGTTACATTGTCAGAAGAATGGTGTATGCTCAACATGTTGATGACGTCAGCGCTCCTTCCTCGTAATGCTTGAGTCACTCCTGACATGCTTTCTGGCTTCATGGTGGCAGTAGAGAAGGCGGTTGAAGCTGTAGACCGACCAAATGCGAGGATCCGGGAATCTACCCGATCACGCCGAGGTCTCGCAGAAGAGAATGGTCATCCATATTGCGCATACGATGTTTGGTGAGCTTCCTGCATCTTGGCATTTTGTATGTGTGTAACGTCTCAAATTTTGAAACAAGAGAAAATGAATTTACAATTTTTTTTTCAAAAATCAACCAACAAAAACTTTTCTCAATAAAGTGCTATGCATACTTGTGCTTGATACTTGTGTTATTGCCATGATGGTTTGTTTATTACTTTGAAATGATCTTACTAAACCCTAAACCTCATCTCTCTTATCACCATCCAATAGAAAGTAAATAAAAAGAATTGAAATTAAATAAGAAAAAAGGCCTAGGTGCCTATGGCTATTTTGGTAAAACTTTTACCTAGACCTTTCTACCTTGTGTAGATGTTTTGAAAACATTAATCAACCCTACCTAGTGCTCAACAAATCAAATCCAAGGTGAAACAAAAAGAAATAAAAAGAAAATAAAAATGCCATAGAGGTATGCCATGAGAGTAAGAAAATTTAGGAATTTAAGAAAAATGACCCTAGGACTTATGGTGAATGGTTGGATCACCTTCATATACCATTTCAACACTCAACAACACCAATTGGGTCAAACCAAGTCAAATTAAAAATAAAATGCAACATATGCATAGAGATGTGGCACATAGCCATTTTACCCAAATCTTGTTCTATGCACTTATACTCAGCCCAAATGGAAACCATCTCTAAACCTAATCTCACACTAAATGGACCCTAGACCCATGCCCAAGTAAAGCAAGATGAACAAAAGAGGAAAATAAGAAAAATTGGAAAATCACCTCTTATGTGTTTATGGCCATTTTTGCAAATCTTTGAGCTAGACCTTTTGGAATGGTTTCAATGGTTTGGAAATGTTCCTAAACTAATAAGAATCACTTTGGAGTCAAGAAAAATCAAATCAAATAGAGAGAAATGAAATAGTGAGAAAATTCCATTTTCACTCACATACACTTTAGCCAATTTTGCAAATCTTCAACCAAGGCCACCATGGCTTGTGCCATTGTTTGTAAAACACTTATATATCAATAACACATAAAAATCAAATCAAAAATCAAAGAAATGAAAATTACAAAATGCATGTGATGATGGTCACTTGTGCCATTTTTAATATCTTACCCACTTTGAGCCCTTTTATTGAGAGATTCTTAAACCAAACCCTCACAACTCTTTGCACCTCATCCAAGACCTCATCAAGATGAACAACTTTGGTGTTGACCACTTTGACCAGATCATTGACCATTGCTCAAAATAGTCAACCCAAGATGCAACATTGAAACAGATTCTAGATTCCCTCCACTTTTCGAAATTTTCACAAACCATCTCCAAAACCCAAACCAAGACCACCAATGTGTGTAAAATCTTATTTAGAACACAATCATGCAGCAAAGTGGTCAAAATTACATACAAGAGAAGTCAATGGCTTGAGATAGAGAAGTATACATAGAGTAATATGGAAGTACAACCACTATGCAACCACTATTCACCACCTCACCCTCTCTCTCTTGTGATCATCCACAGTACATTGTACCTCTGACCACTCTCAATGACCTCATCTAGCCTTGTCATGATCACCTTGACACAAGGACACTCCATGTCATTGCATATGTCACACACCTTTTTAACTTTGATCATATGTGCACACTCTAGACCCCTCTCACCTTGCCCACCATGCCTACTAGACTCACCTCACCCCACTTAAGCTTGCAGCACCTTGGTACACAAGAAAATTATGCACAAAGCATCAATGCCATGCCATGCCACTCCAAATGACATCACATGCCAACCCTTGTCCTCCTCCCTCTCTAGTCACCCTCACCTTGTCAAATAAGCTTCACTCACCTCACTGACCCCCACCATGCCAAGGTTGACCTCAGGAGAAGCATAGCATAGCCCATGTCACACCATGCCACTCACATGCTCACCACCATGCACCCACATGCCCTGGCCCTTTTCCCTCCCTCTCACCATGTCACCTACAGTCCCCTGGACCCTAGACACCTGCCAGACATGGTCCTTGGTGGAGGAGAGCAAAGACTTGACCACAACACTCATGCCATGTCACTTGATCACCAACCCGTGGCCACCCCTCTCTCTCTGCGTGCACACTGCATCCCATCGCGTCCCACTGCGCCACCACACTCCTCTCACCTCAGAACACCTCCTAGACACGACCGTTGACCTGCCCTGCCTCCGCCACGGTCCGTCTCCCTGGCAACATGTGCTCCCCGACGACTGAGTGCCACCATCGGCTCCTCCTCTTCACTCTCGCTTCTCCTCGACCTCTTGCTACACCACATTAGCCACCACGCCGCCGCAACGGCCGGAGCCCCCGCCGCCGCAGCCATCTCGACGAAGCCGACGTTCCAGCACCCCGAGGCTCCCACGACCACCACCGACTCGGCCGTCGTTCTCCAACGCCGAACGCCGCCTCGCCGACGCCGCCCGCCCTCCGTAGCTCTCCGACCCCTGTCCGGCCGCCGCAGGGTTAGATCTCCTGGGCGAGCCATGTCGAGATGAGGACGAGACCCTCGCCGTGCGATCGCCTTTTGATCCGACGGCCCTCTCGCGCACCGAGTTCGAAGCCGGGAA
This sequence comes from Lolium multiflorum, assembly GCA_030979885.1. Taxonomy (NCBI): domain Eukaryota; kingdom Viridiplantae; phylum Streptophyta; class Magnoliopsida; order Poales; family Poaceae; genus Lolium; species Lolium multiflorum. The sequence continues at coordinate 18,298 of JAUUTY010001340.1, forward strand.
ACCATCACACGCGTGGACCCGCTCGTCAACCTCTGTCATTCGAAGCAAGGGCTTCGCCTCACTAGGGTCGGTCTGCTTAACCCTCTCATGCCCATTAGCATTTCCCGCCTCAGCCCACTTTTTTTCAAATCTAAATTAATCTGTTTCAAGAAATTTCAATACTGGTGCCGTGATAAAAAATTGAATAACTTCAAATCTACTGAGCCAAATTTGATGAGATGTTGTTGGAAAGCTTATGAAAAGCTCCATCCAACCCCACTGGTTTGAACCCTAGATCTATTATAGAATTGGAATAGTAAAAATCACAATACAAATAACTTTTCAAACTTCAAATAATTATTTAAAATCAACCATAAACTATTTTGAGGTGATTCAAATTCTCATAAATCACAATTCAAATACTCTATTTGTTTATGTAAAAATATGATATGGTTGCTTCATATGATCATGGGATAGAATCCAAAATTGGCTATGTAGTCAATACTAGCCCATTTAAATTATTTCCAAATTTAGGATTTTAAATCTATGAGGTGTAGCACCTCATTTAAATCATCTTCCCAAGTGGTATGAAGTAATGTGATGACCCTTGTTGCTTGGTCTCATAATTGCTCACTTGTGGATATTAAATCATTACCATGTTAGGATTAAATTGCATGAGGTGTACCTCACCTCATTTAAATCATTTTCCCCAAATGATGATTATGAAGTGCTGACCTTGGTCAACGTGAGTTCATATATTATCATATGAGGAAATTAAATCTTAACAAGATTCAATGAGAGGAAATTATTTCTCCAAAGAATTAACTAGAAACCCTAATTAATATTTGTAATGAGAGGAAATTATTTTTATTTAAAAGAAAATAAAGTCAACCAACATGATAATAATATGGTGATGCTAGAATAGCTTGTGTGAACCTTTTGTGTGATTAGTCTAGCCCTTAAGTATTGTTTGGTGATTGTATCCTCGTATTCGTTTATAGACGCTAGTACCGGAGACTATCAAGAGGAGGAGGTTTTCTACCAAGAGGAAGAAGAAGAGAACTTTGATCACAACACCAACCAAGGCAAGCTAATATTCTTGCAAAGTGCAAAGCTCTACTAGAGCAAGGCACACTCACCAATTACTTTATGCTTCATGATCCCATCCCAAGTTTTATTCTTACAAGACTTTTACTTTGATTATTATAACTTGCTTTTATAGTTAACTTTGGTCTAGAGATAGAGTACTACAAGAGTATCAAAGTTAGCCTAGAACAATCAAAGCTAGTTAGCCTCTCATGACTAGTCATAAAAGCACAACAAATTGACTACTCTAGATGGGAACTGTGAATGAAAATGACTTTGGAAAACCTTTGGGATGATGAGTCATTTACTAAAAGTGATTTGAAGGTGAAATGCACTGTAGCTATGGCAGAACTTACAAAAACTGATGGTTAGTTCCTGGATGCGATACCATTCCAATTTACAAGTACCCCCACATAATACCCGATTATGGGTAAGGGCTTAACCGGAAGTTTATGTATCTTAGTATGGGTTCCCTCTAAACAAGCTTTCATCGGGGTTATGCCAAGGCTGCCTCCAATTGAAATGTGAAACGATGTGAAATGACGTGAATGAGGTGAATTGTCCTGGCCCAAGCCTCGCAGTTCCTGCAAGTCGACGGTTTGTCTTCACTGGGAGGCCAAGCTCAGGGGGAGAGGTGCCTATACTAGGTATGTAAGTGAAAGGTTATGGTTGGTAGTCCAGCACACGGAGTGTGATAAATCAGGGCCAAACCCTGACGGATTATTGCAAATGTTGTGTCACAAGTGTACCTAATTTCGCAGTAGTGTAGAACTATTCTAATAGCGTGTCCACGATTGGCGATGATTGGAAGTGTCATACTGTCTGCCACATCGTAATTCAAAATATGGTATATGACCTCATGACTTGAACTTGAAAGGTGAATGGTGAATTTGACTTGAATCCAACATAGTTGTGGGAATGACACTAATATTCCCACTTGAGTTAGTTAGCAAATGAAGAGGCTTTTACTAAATGCTTATGAAATAAAAATTGGCTTTATGCAAATAAACTTAGAGCTTAGCACCCTTACTATAGTTGATAGTGCTTACATTAGTATTAGTTTGCGAGTACTTAAAGTACCTGCTATTTTGTCCCTGCTATTCAAATGGCCATACTAAGGAAGAGGAACAACAAGATGGTGAGGATGGGATACAGGACGTCTACGAACAACTAGATCACTCGACGTCAATAGTTGCATGTGGAATAGATGGACCGCAACCGTTCCGCTTCCGCTATGTGTTTTGTAATAGGATTCTAGATCCACTATGATGTATTAAGACTGGATCATGTGATCCCTCTATGTAAGACAATTATGTGTTGTAATGAATGATGTGTTGTGATATCAATCTATTATGTCTCGCAAAAACAATATTCCTGGGATTGCGATGAATGGCATAATAGGCATCTGGACTTAAAATCCGGGTGTTGACAAGTTGGTATCAGAGCCATTGTTTGACCTTAGGAGACCCTAGTTAGAATGGACGTCTGAAAACTTAGTTTCAAAAACAAATGAAGTGAATATTTATGAAAACATTCTCACTCTTATCCTTGAGATCTTTTCCAAAATAAGAAATCCATACTCTACTTTTCCTTGTAATCCTACATAAAATTTTGCACACTTGATCACTTCTCTAACTTACTCATCTTAAATTGCTCACAGATGGAATACCAATGTGAATCCTATCAGCTTGGCCACGGAGGAAACCTAATGTTCGAGAAGGATTTGAAGCAACTAGTGGAATATTTAGGACGCCCGTATCCCGAGTTCTTCGGAATACCCCTCAACCATCCGTCGGGAGGACCACCTCGGTGGGAAGTTACTGCAGATCTGAGAGGAAAGCTAGGAGCCCCAATATGGGAAACCATCTGGTTTTCTGTAACGGGAAACACTTGGAAGGATGGAATAGCCAAAGCCATGCAGGAAGCAATTGCCCGTCTGTGTGGACAAAATGAGAACAAGATCAAGAACACCCGCTTTGTCTACTACCCAAGACATGATCCCATGGGAAGACCACTAACCATGCCACCGCACCCGGAGATGAACTACTATGTCGCATGCCTGGACTTCCTGCTACACAAGACCCCGCAAGGAGTTAGACAACGCCCGCGCTGGTCGCTAAGCACACCACCCCTGAAGATGAAGAGTAGTATCACAAAAGCACTATCGTAGGTGTGAGTTGTATCTGTCCCTTTGTATCGTAGAGCGATGAATGGTTCTTAAAACCAACGGTGTGTTAGCTTTGTAATGTGTGATGTCTTCAACACTACTCAAGTTTTCAAGTTTTGAACCTTTGAAACTTTTTGAACTTTAACTCAAACAAACCATAGAAAATTCCCTCTTATCTTATCATCTACCTCAATCTTCAGATGGCCCCACCAACCCGCAGCGCCAACCAGGATGCAATGATGCAAATGCTGCAGATGATGATGGAAGACCGCGAAGCCGAGAGAGCTGAACGACAAGCCAACATTGCTGCACTGCAGCAGATAGCTCAGAACAATCAGGGCCATGGAAACCACGATCACCCTGGATCGAAGCTGAAGAATTTCCAAAACACTAATCCCCCAATGTTTAGCAAGACAAAGAAGAACCCTTAGATGTCATGACCTGCTCCGTACAATGGAGAACAACCTCAGGAAGGAGTTGAAGCCAGAGAGTACTGCTCGCCACCATTACTCGCAGACCCGCTGCACTGGTGGACAAGTGCCCGTGCAATGAATGCAGGACAGATGATGACCTGGGAAGACTTCAAACTCAAAGTCTAGCAAATATCACAGCTCCCAAGGACCGATCAAGAAGATGAGAGACGAGTTCCGCGAACTCAAAGGAAGGATGTCCGTGGTGGAATACCGCGACAGGTTCCTCACCCTCAAGGTACGCCCCGGATGAGACCGACACCAATGAGAAGAGTATGTTGTTTCAACGGACTGCACGACGAGATGCAAACTGTGTTAGTGAATATTCCGTTCGCTGACCTCGAAGCCCTCGTGGACTCAGCCATACAGATGGAAGGAAAGCTGCATCAGGCCAACGAGAACCGCAAGCGTAGGATGATGAATCAGAATGGGCCTAACAACGCCCAGAAGCACGGCAACAACTCAACTGGAGGATTTGCCTCAAGATACAACAAGCCCCCTGCTCAGACATACCGCCCAAGCAACAACAACAACAACAACAAATCAACAACAACAACAACCACAACAACAACAACAACAACAACAACAAGAACACCAACAGCAATAATAACAACGGCAACCGCACCAACAACAACAACCACCCCAATGGCAACAACAACAACCCCAATACTGCCCCAATGACTGGAAGCAACGCTGTTCCCACACTGAAGACAAGTCCACCATCAATCAAGCAGAATGTGGAGTTGTGGGCCACTACTCAACGAGTGCCCCAAGAAGTTTGCTAAGATTAAGCGCTAACAATGGCCAGACTCTCACAAGAATAGCTACGCTTTAAAAGAAGAAGGAACCAGTAACAACCGCAATGGCCGCTCTTACACATAAATGCCATCACAATGTGAAGCACCTCGTGCCATGTCAAGTATGTTTTCATGTTCATCCAATTGCTCAATCTCTCTTAGGAACCTAACTTTTCTTAAAATCCCTGGACGAGATTGCTTTAAGGGGAAGGGTTTGTAACGTCCCAAATTTTAAAACAAAGAGAAAATGAATTTCCATTAATATTCAAAATTCAGAACCAACAAAAACTTTTCTGAATGAGGTGCTATGCATACTACTTGTGCTTGATACTTGTGTTATTGCCATGATGGTTTGTTTATTACTTTGAAATGATCTTAAACCCTAAACCTCACATTCCTTTTTACCATCCAAGTTAAAATAAAATAAAAAGAATTGAAATTAAATAAGAAAAAAGCATATGTGCCTATGGCTATTTTGGTGAAACTCTTACTTAGACCTTTCTACCTTGTGTAGATGTTTTGAAAACATTAATCAACCCTACCTAGTGCTCAACAAATCAAATCCAAGGTGAAAACAAAATAAATTAAAAAGAAACTAAAAATGCCATAGAGGCATATGAGAGTAAATAGCAAATTTGTGAATTTGAGGATCTTGACCCTAGGACTTGTTGTGAATGGTTGGATCACTCCTCTATACCATTTCAACACTCAACAACATCAATTGGGTCAAGAGAAATCCAAATCAAATCAAAAGAAAATGCAACATATGCATGGAGGCATATGTGGCACATAGCCATTTTACCCAAATCTTGTTCTATGCACTTATACCTTACCCAAATGGTGTGAAACCATCTCTAAACCTAATCTCACACTAAATGGACCCTAGACCTTGCCCAAGTAAAGCAAGATGAACAAAAGAGAAAAATAAGAAAAATTGGAATATCACCTCTTATGTGTTTATGGCCATTTTTGCAAATCTTTGAGCTAGACCTTTTGGAATGGTTTCAATGGTTTGGAAATGTTCCTAAACTAATAAGAATCACTTTGGAGTCAAGAAAAATCAAATCAAATAGAGAGAAATGAAATAGTGAGAAAATTCCATTTTCACTCACATACACTTTAGCCAATTTTGCAAATCTTCAACCAAGGCCACCATGGCTTGTGCCATTGTTTGTAAAACACTTATATATCAATAACACACCCTTTTGAATCAAAGAAACCCAATCAAATCAAAGGAAAAATCAAATTCAACATACATGTGATAATGGTCACTTTGCCCATTTATAAAATGTTACCCACTTTACACCCCTGGTTTTATTCTAACCAAACTCCTGTCAACACCGCCAATTCATCCAAGACCATGTCAAGATGAACAAGTTTGATGTTGACCATTAGGGTTGACTCTGCCCATTGCTCACAATAGTCAAGCCAAGTGGCAACATTGAAACAGATTCTAGATTCCCTCCACTTTTCGAAATTTTCACAAACCATCTCCAAAACCCAAACCAAGACCACCAATGTGTGTAAAATCTTATTTAGAACACAATCATGCAGCAAAGTGGTCAAAATTACATACAAGAGAAGTCAATGGCTTGAGATAGAGAAGTATACATAGAGTAATATGGAAGTACAACCACTATGCAACCACTATTCACCACCTCACCCTCTCTCTCTTGTGATCATCCACAGTACATTGTACCTCTGACCACTCTCAATGACCTCATCTAGCCTTGTCATGATCACCTTGACACAAGGACACTCCATGTCATTGCATATGTCACACACCTTTTTGACTTTGATCATTTGTGCACACTCTAGACCCCTCTCACCTTGCCCACCATGTCTCCTAGACTCATGTAACCACCCTCACTCCCGCTGCCTTGCCCTCAAAGACCAAGAAATCTGCACACCCAATCATAGAACAAGACCATGCCGGCCATCATGGTCACCCCAATGTCAAACTCCGCCTCCTGTCCTCCTTCCTCTCGCCCTGTCGTGCCTCACCTCATCGCTCTGCATTTGCTAGACATGGTCTCACAAGAGACACTCTTCAGCACTCGAACATGACGTGTCACCGTCCCTGTTTGCCGGGCCACACAGACCGACATGCCACGGGCGCTCCCTTGCACCAAACTCGATCCTCGACGCGCCTCCTCCCGACATCCCATTGACCGCGCAGGCCCCAGACGACGCCTACTCCGCGACGTCCGCTCACCGGCGAGGTACATGACATCGCCGAACGATTCAGCCATGGTTTTCGCGCGCTGACGCTCCCCAGACCGCCCGGACGTCGCCAAGGGTGCTGACGTCGCCAACGCTCTCGCCCACCATAGCATCGTGTCCGTGGTCGACCCCGCCCCCGTCCCGCCACTTCGTCCGTCTCTCCCCTATAAATACAGGCCCCCCCCGGACGAATTCGAGCACACCATCGGCCTCCTCTTCTCACTCGCCTCTCGACCTCTGCTACACCACATTAGCCACCACGCTGCCGCAATTTGGCCGGAGCCCGCCACGAAGAGCTCGATGAAGCCGACACTCGAGCACCCTGAGCTCCCACGACCCATCGACCCTTGCGTCGTTCCAACATCGAACGCTCGCCGCGCCACGCCGCCCGCTCCGTGTAGCTCTCCGACCCCCTAGTCTGCCGCCGGTAGGGTTAGATCTCCGGCGAGCCATGTCGAGGATGAGGACGACCCTCAGTCGTGCGATCGCCTTTTGATCCGACGGCCCTCCTCGCGTACCGATTCGGGCTGGGAAACCACTGGCTGATGATGGCGTGTAACTCACACGTTCGTTGGGAACCCCAAGAGGAAGGTATGATGTGCACAAGAAGGTTTCCTCAGAAAGAAACCAAGGTTTATCAACTGGGAGGAGCTAAGAAGCACGTTGAAGGTTGATGGTGACGAAATGTGATGCGCGTAACACAAGGATTCCTAACCACGAACCTCCACAACACAACCAAAGTACTTTGCCCCAACGAAACATTGAGGTTGTCAATCTCACCGGCTTGCGTAACAAAGGATTAACCGTATTGTGTGAAGATGATTGTTTGCAAAGAAAACAAGAAACAAGTATTGCAGTAGATTGTATGCGATGTAAAGAATAGGACCTGGGGTCCACAGTTCACTAGAGGTGTCCCTCCCATAAGATAAAAGCATGTTGGGTGAACAAATTAGGGCAATTGACAAATAGAAAAGGGCATAACAATGCATATACATGATATGATAAATATAGTGAGATTTAATTGGGCATTACGACAAAGTACATAGACCGTCATCCAACTGCATCTATGCCTAAAAAGTCCACCTTCAGGTTATCATCCGAACCCCATTCCAGTATTAAGTTGCAAAGCAACAGACAATTGCATTAAGTATGGTGCGTAATGTAATCGACAACTACATCCTTAGACATAGAATCAATGTTTTATCCCTAGTGGCAACAACACAACACAACCTTAGAACTTTCTGTCACTGTCCCAGGTATCAATGAAGGCATGAACCCACTATCGAGCATAAATACTCCCTCTTGGAGTTAAGAGTAAAACTTGGCCAGAGCCTCTACTAATAACGGAGAGCATGCAAGATCATAAACAACACATAAACAATAGATTGATAATCACCATAACATAGTATTCTCTATCATCGGATCCCGACAAACACAACATATAGTATTACAGATAGATGATCTTGATCATGTTAGGCAGCTGATGCGCGTGAATGTACACGTCCGTTGGGAACCCCAAGAGGAAGGTATGATGCGCACAGTGGCAAGTTTTCCCTCAGAAAGAAACCAAGGTTTAATCGAACCAGGAGGAGCCAAGAAGCACGTTGAAGGTTGATGGTCACGAAATGTGATGCGGCGCAACACCAGGGATTCCGGCGCCAACGTGGAATCTGCACAACAAAACCAAAGTACTTTGCCCCAACGAAACAGTGAGGTTGTCAATCTCACCGGCTTGCTGTAACAAAGGATTAAACGTATCGAGTGGAAGATGATTGTTTGCAAGAAAACAGTAAAACACAATTGCAGTAGATTGTATGCTATGTAAAGAATAGGACCGGGGTCCACAGTTCACTAGAGGTGTCTCTCCCATAAGATGAAAGCATGTTGGGTGAACAAATTACATTTGCAATTGACAAATAGAGAAAGGCATAACAATGCATATACATGATATGATAAATATAGTGAGATTTAATTGGGCATTACGACAAAGTACATAGACCGCCATCCAACTGCATCTATGCCTAAAAAGTCCACCTTCAAGTTATCATCCGAACCCCATTCAGTATTAAGTTGCTAAACAACAGACAATTGCATTAAGTATGGTGCGTAATGTAATCAACAACTACATCCTTAGACATAGCATCAATGTTTTATCCCTAGTGGCAACAGCACATCCACAACCTTAGAACTTTCTGTCACTGTCCCAGATTTAATGGAGGCATGAACCCACTATCGAGCATAAATACTCCCTCTTGGAGTTAAGAGTACAAACTTGGCCAGAGCCTCTACTAATAACGGAGAGCATGCAAGATCATAAACAACACATAAACAATAGATTGATAATCACCATAACATAGTATTCTCTATCCATCGGATCCCGACAAACACAACATATAGTATTACAGATAGATGATCTTGATCATGTTAGGCAGCTCACAAGATCCAACAATGAAGCACAACAAGGAGAAGACGACCATCTAGCTACTGCTATGGACCCATGGTCCAGGGGTGAACTACTCACTCATCACTCCGGAGGCGACCATGGCGGTGTAGAGTCCTCCGGGAGATGAATCCCCTCTCCCGCAGGTGCCGGAGACGATCTCCTGAATCCCCCGAGATGGGATTGCGGCGGCGGCGTCTCTGGAAGGTTTTCCGTATCGTGGCCCTCGGGATGGGGGTTGCGACGGAGACTTTAAGTAGGCCGGAAGGTCAACGCGGGGGTACACGAGGTGCCCAGTGGGGGCCGGCGCGCCAAGGCCCGGGCCGCGCCGCCCTAGCCCCTGGCTGCCTCGTGGCCCCACTTCGTTATCTCTTCGGTCTTCCGGAAGCTTCGTGCAAAAATAGGACCCCGGGCGAAAGTTTCGCCCAATTCCGAGAATATTTCCTTACTAGGATTTCTGAAACCAAAAACAACAAACTGGCTCTTCGGCATCTTGTTAATAGGTTAGTTCCAAAAATGCATAAATATGACATATAATGTGCATAAAACATGTAGGTATCATCAATAAAGTAGCATGGAACATAAGAAATTATCGATACGTTGGAGACGTATCAGCATCCAAGCTTAGTTCTGCTCGTCCCGAGCAGGTAAAACGATAACAAAGATAATTTCTGAAGTGACATGCCATCATAATCTTGATCATACTATTTGTAAACATATGTAATGAATGCAGCGATCAAAACAAAGGTAATGACATGAGTAAACAAGTGAATCATATAGCAAAGACTTTTCATGAATAGTACTTCAAGACAAGTATCAATAAGTCTTGCATAAGAGTTAACTCATAAAGCAATAATCAAAGTAAAGGTGTTGAAGCAACACAAAGGAAGATTAAGTTTCAGCGGTTGCTTTCAACTTATAACATGTATATCTCATGGATATTGTCAACATAAAGTAATATAACAAGTGCAATATGCAAGTATGTAGGAATCAATGCACAGTTCACACAAGTGTTTGCTTCTTAAGGTGGAAGGAGATAGGTAAACTGACTCAACAATAAAAGTAAAAGAATGGTCCTTCAAAGAGGAAAGCATCGATTGCTGTATTTGTGCTAGAGCTTTTATTTTGAAAACATGAAACAATTTTGTCAACGGTAGTAATAAAGCATATGAGTTATGAAAATTATATCTTACAAGTTGCAAGCCTCATGCATAGTATACTAATAGTGCCCGCACCTCGTCCTACTTAGCTTGGACTACCGGATCTTCGCATGCCATGTTTCAACCAAGTGTCACAAGGGGGTACCTCCATGCCGCCTGTACAAAGGTCTAAGGAGAAAGCTCGCATTTTGGATTTCTCGCTTTTGATTATTCTCAACTTAGACATCCATACCGGGACAACATGGACAACAGATAATGGACTCCTCTTAAATGCATAAGCATGTAGCAATGATTATTATTCTCATATGAGATTGAGGATATATGTCCAAAACTGAAACTTCAACCATGGTTCATGGCTTTAGTTAGCGGCCCAATGTTCTTCTCTAACAATTTTGCATGCTCCAACCACTAAAATGATAGATCCTTCAGACAAGACGGACATGCATAGCAACTCACATGATATTCAACAATAGTTGATGGCGTTCCCCAGAAGCATGGTTATCGCACAACAAGCAACTTAATAAAAGATAAAGTGCATAAGTACATATTCAATACTACGATAGTTTTTAAGGCTATTTTGTCCCATGAGCTATATATTGCAAAGGTGAATGATGGAATTTTAAAGGTAGCACTCAAGCAATTTACTTTGGAATGGCGGAGAAATACCATGTAGTAGGTAGGTATGGTGGACACAAATGGCATAGTAGTTGGCTCAAGGATTTTGGATGCATGAGAAGTATTCCCTCTCGATACAAGGTTTAGGCTAGCAAGGTTATTTGAAGCAAACTCAAGGATGAACAAGTGCAGCAAAACTCACATAAAAGACATATTGTAAACATTATAAGACTCTACACCGTCTTCCTTGTTGTTCAAAACTCAATACTAGATATTATCTAGACCTTAGAGAGACCAAATATGCAAATCAAATTTTAGCATGCTCTATGTATTTCTTCATTAATGGGTGCAAAGCATATGATGCAAGAGCTTAAACATGAGCACAACAATTGCCAAGTATCACATTATCCAAGACATTTTAGAATTACTACATGTAGCATTTTCCAATTCCAACCATATAACAATTTAACGAAGAAGAAACTTCGCCTTGAACATTATGAGTAAAGCCTAAGGACACATGTGTCCATATGCAACAGCGGAGCGTGTCTCTCTCCCACAAAGTGAATGCTAGGATCCATTTTATTCAAACAAAAACAAAAACAAAAACAAACCGACGCTCCAAGTAAAGAACATAAGATGTGATTGAATAAAAATATAGTTTCAGGGGAGGAACCTGATGATGTTGTTGATGAAGAAGGGGATGCCTTGGGCATCCCCAAGCTTAGACGCTTGAGTCTTCTTAAAATATGCAGGGGTGAACCACGGGGGCATCCCCAAGCTTAGAGCTTTCACTCCTCTTGATCATAGTATATCATTCTCCTCTCTTGACCCTTGAAAACTTCCTTCACACCAAACTTCAAGCAAACTCATTAGAGGGTTAGTGCACAATTAATAATTCACTCATTCAGAGGTGACACAATCATTCTTTACACTTCTGGACATTGCATAAAGCTACTGGACATTAATGGATCAAAGAAATAAATCCAACATAGCAAAAGAGGCAATGCGAAATAAAAGGCAGAATCTGTCAAAAACAGAACAGTCCGTAAAGACGAATTTAAAGCTGGCACCAGACTTGCTCAAATGGAAAAACTCAAAACTAATGAAAGTTGCGTACATATCTGAGGATCACGCTCGTAAATTGGCAGATTTTTCGAATTTTCTACAGAGAACTGTGCCCAGATTCGTGACAGACAGCAATGCTGTTTCTCGCAGCGATCCCAAATATAACATCAACTTTGACATAGAAACTTTACTTGGCACAAAAACATGATAAGGAGAGGTTGCTACAGTAGTAAACAACTTCCAAGACTCAACAAAACAAAAATTGCTGTAGGTAAAAACATGGGTTGTCTCCCATAAGCGCTTTTCTTTAACGCCTTTCAGCTAGGCGCAGAAAGTGCAAATCAAGTAACATCGAGAGTAGAAGCATCAACATTATAACTTGTTCTAATAATAGAATCAAAAGGCAACTTCATTCTCTTTCTAGGGAAGTGTTCCATACCTTTCTTGAGAGGAAATTGATATTTAATATTACCTTCCCTCATATCAATAACAGCACCAACAGTTCGAAGAAAAGGTCTTCCCAACACAATAGGACAAGATGCATTGCATTCGATATCCAAAACAACAAAATCAACGGGGACAAGGTTATTGTTAACCGTAATATGCACATTATCAATCCTCCCCAAAGGTTTCTTTTTAACATTATCAGCAAGATTAACATCCAAATAACAATTCTTCAATGGTGGCAAGTCAAGCATATCATAAATCTTTTTAGGCATAACAGAAATACTTGCACCAAGATCACATAAAGCATTACATTCAAAGTCATTGAATTTCATTTTAATGATGGGCTCCCAACCATCTTCTAGCTTTCTAGGAATAAAAGTTTCAAGTTTTAGTTTCTCTTCTCTAGCTTTTATGAGAGCATTTGTAATATGTTTTGTAAAGGCTAAATTTATAGCACTAGCATTAGGACTTTTAGCAAGTTTTTGTAAGAACTTTATAACTTCAGAGATGTGGCAATCATCAAAATCTAAATCATTATGAGCTACAGCAATGGGATCATTGTTCCCAAGGTTGGAAAAAATTTCAGCAGTTTTATCACAAGCAGTTTCAGCAGTTTTAGCAATTTCAGGCAGTTTTGTACGCTTTGCACTAGGAGTAGAAACATTGCCAACACCAATTATATTACCATTGATAGTAGGAGGTGCAGCAATATGTGAAGAATTAGCATTACTAGTGGTGGTAATAGTCCAAACTTTAGCTACATTATTCTCTTTAGCTAGTTTTTCATTTTCTTCTCTATCCCACCTAGCACGCAATTCAGCCATTAATCTTATATTCTCATTAATTCTAACTTGGATGGCATTTGCTGTAGTAGTAATCTTATTATCAATATCATTATTAGGCATAACTTTCAATTTTAAAAGATTAACATCAGAGGCAAGTCTATCAACTCTAGAAGCAATAGTATCAATTTTATCAAGCTTTTCCTCAACAGATTTGTTAAAAGCAGTTTGTGTACTAATAAATTCTTTAAGCATAGCTTCAAGACCAGAGGGTACACTCTATTATTGTTGTAAGAATTCCCATAAGAATTACCATAACCATTACCATTAGCAGAAGGATATGGCCTATAGTTATTACCAGAGTTGTTCCTATAAGCATTGTTGTTGAAATTATTATTTTTAATGAAATTCACATCAACATTTTCTTCTTGAGCAACCAATGAAGCTAAAGGAACATTATTTGGATCAACATTAGATCTACCATTCACAAGCATAGACATAATCACATCAATCTTATCACTCAAGGAAGAGGTTTCTTCAACAGAATTTACCTTCTTACCTTGTGGAGCTCTTTCCGTGTGCCATTCAGAGTAATTTATCATCATATCATCAAGAAGTTTTGTAGCCGCCCCCAATGTGATGGACATAAAGGTACCTCCAGCAGCTGAATCCAATAAATTCCGAAGAAAAATTTAGTCCTGCATAGAAGGTTTGGATGATCATCCAAGTAGTCAGTCCATGGGTTGGGCAATTCTTTACCAAAGTTTTCATTCTCTCCCATGCTTGAGCAACATGTTCAGTATCTAATTGTTTAAAATTCATTATGCTACTTCTCAAAGATATAATTTTAGCGGGAGGATAATATCTACCAATAAAAGCATCCTTGCATTTAGTCCATGAATCAATACTATTCTTAGGCAAAGATAGCAACCAATCTTTAGCTCTTCCTCTTAATGAGAAAGGAAACACTTTCAATTTAATAATATCACCATCTACATCTTTATACTTTTGCATTTCACAAAGTTCAACAAAATTATTGAGATGGGCAGCAGCATCATCAGAACTAACACCAGAAAATTGATCTCTCATAACCAAATTCAGTAAAGCAGGTTTAATTTCAAAGAATTCTGTAGTAGCAGGTGGAGCAATAGGTGTGCATAGGAAATCATTATTATTTGCATTTGTGAAGTCACACAACTTAGTATTTTCAGGGTATTCATTTTAGCAACAGTAGATAAAGCAAACTAGATAAGGTAAATGCAAGTAACTAATTTTTTTGTGTTTTTGATATAGAGAGCAAGACAGGAAATAAAGTAAAACTAGCAACTAATTTTTTGTGTTTTGTTTAGGTGCAGCAAACAAAGTAGTAAATAAAATAAAGCAAGACAAAAACAAAGTAAAGAGATTGAGAAGTGGAGACTCCCCTTGCAGCGTGTCTTGATCTCCCCGGCAACGGCGCCAGAAAAAGGCTTGATGCGCGTAAATGTACACGTCCGTTGGGAACCCCAAGAGGAAGGTATGATGCGCACAGTGGCAAGTTTTCCCTCAGAAAGAAACCAAGGTTTAATCGAACCAGGAGGAGCCAAGAAGCACGTTGAAGGTTGATGGTCGCGAAATGTGATGCGGCGCAACACCAGGGATTCCGCGCCAACGTGGAATCTGCACAACAAAACCAAAGTACTTTGCCCCAACGAAACAGTGAGGTTGTCAATCTCACCGGCTTGCTGTAACAAAGGATTAAACGTATCGAGTGGAAGATGTTTGCAAAGAAAATAGTAAAACACAATTGCAGTAGATTGTATGCTATGTAAAGAATAGGACCGGGGTCCACAGTTCACTAGAGGTGTCTCTCCCATAAGATAAAAGCATGTTGGGTGAACAAATTACAGTCGGGCAATTGACAAATAGAGAAAGGCATACCAATGCATATACATGATATGATAAATATAGTGAGATTTAATTGGGCATTACGACAAAGTACATAGACCGCCATCCAACTGCATCTATGCCTAAAAAGTCCACCTTCAGGTTATCATCCGAACCCCATTCAGTATTAAGTTGCTAAGCAACAGACAATTGCATTAAGTATGGTGCGTAATGTAATCAACAACTACATCCTTAGACATAGCATCAATGTTTTATCCCTAGTGGCAACAACACATCCACAACCTTAGAACTTTCTGTCACTGTCCCATTTAATGGAGGCATGAACCCACTATCGAGCATAAATACTCCTCTTGGAGTTAAGAGTACAAACTTGGCCAGCAGCCTCTACTAATAACGGAGAGCATGCAAGATCATAAACAACACATAAACAATAGATTGATAATCACCATAACATAGTATTCTCTATCCATCGGATCCCGACAAACACAACATATAGTATTACAGATAGATGATCTTGATCATGTTAGGCAGCTCACAAGATCCAACAATGAAGCACAACAAGGAGAAGACGACCATCTAGCTGCTATGGACCCATGGTCCAGGGGTGAACTACTCACTCATCACTCCGGAGGCGACCATGGCGGTGTAGAGTCCTCCGGAGATGAATCCCCTCTCCTGCAGGCGATCTCCTGAATCCCCCGAGATGGGATTCGCGCCGCGGCGTCTCGAAGGTTTTCCGTATCGTGGCTCCTCTGGTGATTTCGCACGAGACTTTAAGTAGGCGAAGGTCAACGCGGGGGCTACACGAGGTGCCCGTGGGGCAGGCCGGCGCGGCCAAGGCCCGGGCCGCGCCGCCCTAGCCCCTGGCTGCCTCGTGGCCCCACTTCGTTATCTCTTCGGTCTTCCGGAAGCTTCAAAAATAGGACCCCGGGCGAAAGTTTCGTCCAATTCCCGAGAATATTTCCTTACTAGGATTTCTAAACCAAAACAGCAAAAAACAAAGAATCGGTTCTTCGGCATCTTGTTAATAGGTTAGTTCCAAAAATGCATAAATATGACATATAATGTGCATAAAACATGTAGGTATCATCAATAAAGTAGCATGGAACATAAGAAATTATCGATACGTTGGAGACGTATCAGCATCCCACAAGATCCAACAATGAAGCACAATTAGGAGAAGACGACCATCTAGCTACTGCTATGGACCCATAGTCCAGGGGTGAACTACTCACTCATCACTCCGGAGCGATCATGGCGATGAAGAGTCCTCCGGGAGATGAATCTCCTGGCGAGGGTGCCGAGGCGATCTCCTGAATCCCCGAGATGGGATTCGCGGCGGCGCGTCTCGAAGGTTTTCCGTATCGTGGCTCTCGTATGGGGGTTTCGCTACGGAGGCTTTAAGTAGGCGAAAGGGTAGGTCAAGGGGCGTCACGAGGGGCCCACACACCAGGGCGGCGCGGGCCCCTGCCGCGCAGCCCCGCGTGGCGGCGCCTCGTCGCCACTTCGTTATCCTTTCGGTCTTCGGAAGCTTCGTGCAAAAATAGGACCCTGGGCGTTGATTTCGTCCAATTCCGAGAATATTTCGTTACTAGGATTTCTGAAACCAAAAACAAAACAACAACTGGCTCTTCGGCATCTTGTTAATAGGTTAGTTCCGAAAATGCGTAAATACGACATATAATGTGCATAAAACATGTAGATATCATCAATAATGTAGCATGGAACATAAGAAATTATCGATACGTCTGAGACGTATCAGCATCCCCAAGCTTAGTTCTGCTCGTCCCGAGCAGGTAAAACGATAACAAAGATAATTTCTGAAGTGACATGCCATCATAATCTTGATCATACTATTTGTAAACATATGTAATGAATGAATAGTACTTCAAGACAAGCATCAATAAGTCTTGCATAAGAGTTAACTCATAAAGCAATAAATCAAAGTAAAGGTGTTGAAACAACACAAAGGAAGATGAAGTTTCAGCGGTTGCTTTCAACTTATAACATGTATATCTCATGGATAGTGTCAATGTAAAGTAATATAACAAGTGCAATATGCAAGTATGTAGGAATCAATGCACAGTTCACACAAGTGTTTGCTTCTTGAGGTGGAGAGAGATAGGTGAACTGACTCAACAATAAAAGTAAAAGAAAGGTCCTTCAAAGAGGAAAGCATCGATTGCTATATTTGTGCTAGAGCTTTTATTTTGAAAACATGAAACAATTTTGTCAACGGTAGTAATAAAGCATATGAGTTATGTAAATTATATCTTACAAGTTGCAAGCCTCATGCATAGTATACTAATAGTGCCCGCACCTTGTCCTACTTAGCTTGGACTACCGGATCATTGCAATGCACATGTTTCAACCAAGTGTCACAAAGGGGTACCTCCATGCCGCCTGTACAAAGGTCTAAGGAGAAAGCTCGCATTTTGGATTTCTCGCTTTTGATTATTCTCAACTTAGACATCCATACCGGGACAACATGGACAACAGATAATGGACTCCTCTTTAATGCATAAGCATGTAGCAACAATTATTATTCTCATATGAGATTGAGGATATATGTCCAAACTGAAACTTCCACCATGATTCATGGCTTTAGTTAGCGGCCCAATGTTCTTCTCTAACAATATGCATGCTCCAACCATTAAGGTGGTAGATCCCTCTTACTTCAGACAAGACGGACATGCATAGCAACTCACATGATATTCAACAAAGAATAGTTGATGGCGTCCCCAGAAGCATGGTTATCGCACAACAAGCAACTTAATAAGAGATAAAGTGCACAAGTACATATTCAATACCACAATAGTTTTTAAGGCTATTTTGTCCCATGAGCTATATATTGCAAAGGCGAATGATGGAATTTTAAAGGTAGCACTCAAGCAATTTACTTTGGAATGGCGGAGAAATACCATGTAGTAGGTAGGTATGGTGGACACAAATGGCATAGTGGTTGGCTCAAGGATTTGGATGCATGAGAAGTATTCCCTCTCGATACAAGGTTTAGGCTAGCAAGGTTATTTGAAGCAAACTCAAGGATGAACCTGCAGCAAAACTCACATAAAAGACATATTTTAAACATTATAAGACTCTACACCGTCTTCCTTGTTGTTCAAAACTCAATACTAGATATTATCTAGACCTTAGAGAGACCAAATATGCAAATCAAATTTTAGCAAGCTCTATGTATTTCTTCATTAATGGGTGCAAAGTATATGATGCAAGAGCTTAAACATGAGCACAACAATTGCAAAGTATCACATTATCCAAGACATTTTAGAATTACTACATGTAGCATTTCCCAATTCCAACCATATAACAATTTAACGAAGAAGAAACTTCGCCATGAACATTATGAGTAAAGCCTAAGGACATATTTGTCCATATGCAACAGCGGAGCGTGTCTCTCTCCCACAAAGTGAATGCTAGGATCCATTTTATTCAAACAAAAACAAAAACAAAAACAAACCGACGCTCCAAGCAAAGAACACAAGATGTGACTGAATAAAAATATAGTTTCAGGGGAGGAACCTGATGATGTTGTTGATGAAGAAGGGGATGCCTTGGGCATCCCCAAGCTTAGACGCTTGAGTCTTCTTAAAATATGCAGGGGTGAACCACGGGGGCATCCCCAAGCTTAGAGCTTTCACTCCTTGATCATAGTATATCATACTCCTCTCTTGACCCTTGAAAACTTCCTTCACACCAAACTTCAAGCAAACTCATTAGAGGGTTAGTGCACAATTAATAATTCACATATTCAGAGGTGACACAATCATTCTTAACACTTTTGGACATTGCACAAAGCTACTGGACATTAATGGATCAAAGAAATTCATCCAACATAGCAAATACGGCAATGCGAAATAAAAGGCAGAATCTGTCAAAAACGGAACAGTCCGTAAAGACGAATTTAAAATGGCACCAGACTTGCTCAAATGGAAAAACTCAAAACTAATGAAAGTTGCGTATATACCTGAGGATCACGCTCGTAAATTGGCAGAATTTTTAGAATTTTCTACAGAGACTTGTGCCCAGATTCGTGACAGACAGCAATGCTTTCTGCGCAGCGATCCCAAATATAACATCAACTTTAGCATAGAAACTTTACTTGGCACAAAAACATGATAAGGAGAGGTTGCTACAGTAGTAAACAACTTCCAAGACTCAAATATAAAACAAAGTACTGTAGTAAAAACATGGGTTGTCTCCCATTTTTCTTTAACGCCTTTCAGCTAGGCGCAGAAAGTGCAAATCAAGTATTATCAAGTGATGAAACATCGACATTACCTTGGGCTTTACCCTTACCTTTCTTGTCCTCTTTCTTACTCTTTGGCTTAGGGAATATATGGCTACACCCAGGTGTAGAGGTGAATTTTAAGGTGCCTTCTCTCACGTCTATGACTGCTCCCAATAGTTTCAGCAGGGATCTTCCGAGTGTGATTTGTCCTGTTCCTGCGCATTCAATGACAAGGTAATCAATGGATATTGTTCTCCCAAGAATGGTTGTATGCACACCCGCAGCTATCCCTTTAGGAATTATAACAGAGTTATCAATAAGAGTTATTCCTTCTCCCCCTTCAGCGAATTCCCAAAGTTTCAATGATTTATGAATACTCTTAGGCATTAGGCAAAATTCAGTCATAATATCACAATTAGCACGACGAGTTTGGTTACCTATGACAATTTTAATAGTAGGATCCCACAATGAAGGTTCAGAGTTCACTAAAACTTGATCAAGACGGTTACGAATATATCCATAATTTTCATTTAGGCGAGATGCACTTGTTTCAAGAGTGTTTAATCTATTATAAATGCTAATAAGGGTTGAATCAAAGTTATTAGCTGAATCATGTGATGCAACCAACTTCTTTATGGCATTAAAAGCTTGATCCCCATTACAATGAAGGAAATCTCCTCCCACTAGAGCATCCAAGGCATATCTATAGCGAATCATAAGACCAAAATAAAAATTACTAAGGAGCAAACTTAGAGTCATTTGAGGTTCAGTTTACGATAAGAAGTAAAAATCCTGGACCAAGCATCTTTAAAACTTTCCTCATCCCCTTGTTTAAAAGTAAAAACTAATTCCTCAGGTGAAGAAGTAACAAGTACAGAACTAGACATGATAACAAAAGTAAACTAAATGCAAGTAACTAATTTTTTGTGTTTTTGATATAGAGAGCAAGACAGTAAATAAAGTAAAACTAGCAACTAATTTTTTTTGTGTTTTGTTTAGGTGCAGCAAACAAAGTAGTAAATAAAATAAAGCAAGACAAAAACAAAGTAAAGAGATTGAGAAGTGGAGACTCCCCTTGCAGCGTGTCTTGATCTCGGCAACGGCGCCAGAAAAAGAGCTTGATGGCGTGTAACTCACACGTTCGTTGGGAACCCCAAGAGGAAGGCATGATGCGCACAGTAGCAAGTTTTCCCTCAGAAAGAAACCAAGGTTTAATCGAACCAGGAGGAGCCAAGAAGCACGTTGAAGGTTGATGGTGGCGAAATGTGATGCGGCGCAACACCGGGATTCCGGCGCCAACGTGGAACCTGCACAACACAACCAAAGTACTTTACCCCAACGAAACAGTGAGGTTGTCAATCTCACCGGCTTGCTGTAACAAAGGATTAACCGTATTGTGTGGAAGATAATTGTTTGCAAGAAAACAGTAAAACAAGTATTGCAGTAGATTGTATGCGATGTAAAGAATAGGACCGGGGTCCACTCCACTAGAGGTGTCTCTCCCATAAGATAAAAGCATGTTGGGTGAACAAATTACAGTCGGGCAATTGACAAATAGAAAAGGGGCATAACAATGCATATACATGATATGATAAATATAGTGAGATTTAATTGGGCATTACGACAAAGTACATAAACCGCCATCCAACTGCATCTATGCCTAAAAGTCCACCTTCAGGTTATCATCCGAACCCCCTTTCGCATAAGTTGCAAAGCAACATACAATTGCATTAAGTATGGTGCGTAATGTAATCGACAACTACATCCTTAGACATAGAATCAATGTTTTATCCCTAGTGGCAACAACACAACACAACCTTAGAACTTTCTGTCACTGTCCCAGGTATCAATGAAGGCATGAACCCACTATCGAGCATAAATACTCCCTCTTGGAGTTAAGAGTAAAAACTTGGCCAGAGCCTCTACTAATAACTGAGAGCATGCAAGATCATAAACAACACATAAACAATAGATTGATAATCACCATAACATAGTATTCTCTATTCATTGGATCCCACAAACACAACATATAGTATTACAGATAGATGATCTTGATCATGTTAGGCAGCTCACACAAGATCCAACAATGAAGCACAATTAGGAGAAGACGACCATCTAGCTACCGCTATGGACCCATAGTCCAGGTGAACTACTCACTCATCTCTCCGAGGCGATCATGGCGATGAAGAGTCCTCCGCGAGATGAATCCCCTCCGGCAGGGTGCCGGAGGCGATCTCCTGAATCCCCCGAGATGGGATTCACGGCGGCGGGAAGCAAGGTTTTCCGTACGTGGCTCTCGGACCGGGGCTCGCGACGGAGACTTTAAGTAGGCGAAAGGGTAGGTCAAGGGCGCACGAGGCCCCACACACCAGGGCGGCGCGGGCCCAGCCCTGTCAACGTTCGCGTGGCGGCGCCTCGTCGCCCCACTTCGTTATCCTCGGTCTTCCGGAAGCTTCGCAAAAATAGGACCCCTGGCGTTGATTTCGTCCAATTCCGAGAATATTTCGTTACTAGGATTTCTGAAACCAAAAACAGCAGAAAACAGCAACTAGCTCTTCGCATCTTGTTAATAGGTTAGTTCCGAAAATGCGTAAATACGACATATAATGTGCATAAAACATGTAGATATCATCAATAATGTAGCATGGAACATAAGAAATTATCGATACGTTGGAGACGTATCAGCTGACAGTGGACCCCGCCGTCAGCCCCCGCTCGTCCAGCGTGGCCGGCCACTGGGCTGGCCCGTTTAACCCCTCTGCGTCCCATTAGCATTTCCCGCCTAGCCCAGTTTTTTCAAATCTAAATTAATTGTTTCAAGAAATTTCAATACCTGGTCTTGGATAAAAATTGAATAACTTCAAATCTACTCACCCAAATTAATTTGATGTTGTTGGAAAGCTTATGAAAAGCTCCATCCAACCCCACTGGTTTGAACCCTAGATCTATTATAGAATTAAAATAGTAAAAATAACAAAGCAGTAACTTTTCAAACTTCAAATAATTATTTAAAATCAACCATAAACTATTTTGAGGTGATTCAAATTCTCATAAATCACAATTCAAATACTCTAATTGTTTATGTAAAAATATGATAGTGTTGCTTCATATTATCATGGGCTAGAATCAAAATTGGCTATGTAGTCAATACTAGCCCATTTAAATTATTTCAAAATTTAGTGATTTTAAATCTATGAGGTGTAGCACCTCATTTAAATCATTACTCCAAGTGATATGAAGTAATGTGATGACCCTTGTTGCTTGGTCTCATATTTGCTCACTTGTGGATATTAAATCATTACCATGTTAGGATTAAAATGCATGAGGTACCTACCTCATTTAAATCATTTTCCCAAATGATGATGATGAAGTGTTGACCTGGTCAACATGAGTTCATATATTATCATATGAGGAAATTAAATCTTAGCAACATTCAATGAGAGGAAATCATTTCTCCCAAGAATTAAATAGAAACCCTAATTAATATTTGTAATGAGAGGAAATTATTTTTATTTAAAAGAAAACAAAGTCAACCAACATGATAATAATATGGTGATGCTAGAATAGCTTGTGTGAACCTTTTGTGTGATTAGTCTAGCCCTTAAGTATTGTTTGGTGATTGTATCCTCGTATTCGTTTATAGACGCTAGTACCGGAGACTATCAAGAGGAGGAGGTTTTCTACCAAGAAGAAGAAGAAGAGAACTTTGATCACAACACCAACCAAGGCAAGCTAATATTCTTGCAAAGTGCAAAGCTCTACTAGAGCAAGGCACACTCACCAATTACTTTATGCTTCATGATCCCATCCCAAGTTTTATTCTTACAAACTTTTACTTTGATTATTATAACTTGCTTTTATAGTTAACTTTGGTCTAGAGATAGAGTACTACAAGAGTATCAAAGTTAGCCTAGAACAATCAAAGCTAGTTAGCACCCTCATGACTAGTTGCTAGTGCTAACAAATAAAATTGACTACTCTAGATGGGAACTTGTGAAATGAAATGACTTTGGAAAACCTTGGGATGATGAGTCATTCTATTGAAAGATTTGAAGGTGAATGTGACTTGTGAATGACATGGTGAACTTTACAAAAACTGATGGTTGGGTTCGGATGCGATACCATTCCAATTTACAAGTACCCCCACAATACCTGACATGGGTAAGGGCTTAACTGGAAGTTTATGTATCTTAGTATGGGTTCCCTCTAAACAAGCGTCATCGGGGTTATGCCAAGGCTGCCTCCAATTGAAATGTGAATGATGTGAAATGACGTGAATGAGGTGAATGTCCGGCCCAAGCCCTGTGCAGCCTCAGTGCCGACGGCTTGTCTTCACCGGGAGGCCAAGCTCATGGGGAGAGGTGCCTATACTAGGGTATGTAAGTGAAAGGTTATGGTTGGTAGTCCGCACACGGAGTGTGATAAATCAGGGCCAGTTAACCCTGACGGATTATTGCAAATGTTGTGGCACAAGTGTACGACCTCTGCAGAGTGTAGAACTATTCGAATAGTCGTGTCCACGGTTACGGACGATTGGAAAGGCCATACTGTTCCGTCATCAGACCATTTTCAAAAATATGACATATGACCTGTGACTTGAACTTGAAAGGTGAATGGTGAATTTGACTTGAATCACAACAGAGTTGTGGGAATGACACTAATGTTCCCACTTGAGTTAGTTAGCAAATGAAGAGGCTTTTACTAAATGCTTATGAAATAAAATTGGCTTTATGCAAATAAACTTAGAGCTTAGCACCCCCTTACTATAGTTGATAGTGCTTACCTTAGTATTAGTTTGCGAGTACTTTAAAGTACTCATGGCTTTGTCCCTGGCTATTCAAATGGCCAGACTATGAAGAGGAACAACAGTACGAGGAGGATGGACAGCAGGACGTCTACGACAACTAGGATCACTCCTGACGTCAACAGTTGCATGTGGAATAGATGGACCGCAATCGTTACTTCGCTTCCGCTATGTGTTTTGTAATAGGATCTCTAGATCCACTATGATGTATTAAGACTGGATCATGTGATCCCTCTATGTAAGACAATTATGTGTTGTAATGAATGATGTGTTGTGATATCAATCTATTATGTCTCGCAAAAACAATATTCCGGGATTGCGATGAATGGCATAATAGGCATCCGGACTTAAAAATCCGGGTGTTGACAATAGGCAAGTTATCCTCCCCGCATTCCGCATTATTTGTCATTAGGCTTATCATTGACGTATGCCTGGCTTTGTGGGTATATATTTTTATTGCGTCATATGTCATTGCACAAATTAGGGTAAAGAGAAGGTGAAAAATTGACATGTGGATGTCATTAAATGGAACAGTGGTGATAAATGAGAGCAATTGTCCGAGATCCTTTGTTTCAAGATACACAAAGTGTGCTCGTCGTATGGAAACAGCTCATGATTTTCGTAATGATGTGCGTGATCGTAACATTGAATTATTTGAGATGCTGCACTGCTCAATTATTGATATATGTAATGCTCCTAGGCATGAGGCGGCTATTTTATTTTACAACTGAGGGACCTTTAGTTTGTGCTGACTTGATATATATAACTATGTTCTTGGAGGTTTTGATAAGGTTCTTTTAATCAGAATCAAATTTATATATGTATTAATGAAATTCTTGCACTCGTGATATAATTTATAGCAGCTAAATGTGCTTTGTGCTACCGCTTTGTGAACCTTAACGTTGTTGCATCATGTTTGTACCATGTTCTTTATAATCTTAAATGTATTGTCTCCATACCAAATCATTCTTCACTTGATCTTGGTCAACTAACTTGAGCCGGTTTATTGTGTTTATGATGAGATCCACACTCGCTGTCACTTGTGCACCCAATGGGTAGACAAGAGACGGTAGGGAAATTATATTTATGATTCTAAGCTCATAGAAGCAACTTTAAATTCAGGATGAAAACCGAAGTAAGTACCATCGTAGTTTACATCCCTTCCAATGGCAACTTAGTGTTGAATGTAGGTGGGTTGCAGCATCGCAGGCAGCCCATGTAGTCTACAGCTCCCGAAACCTCAAGGCCCATCATGTTGGCAGCTTGGGACAGCCTTGGGGGACAAAGTTTAGTCCCACATTGCTAGTTGGGAGTGAGGTGGAGTGGTATATAAGGGTTGCTGTTCTAGTCCTTCCAAGTAAGTGAGAATAGAAGGAGCTCTCCGCACTCCTCCTCCTTCGTTGCTTGGTGCACCAACCGAGTTGGGTACGGCGTGTCCCCTGGCTTCCTACGCGTGTCAACGCGGTCGGCTCTCCTCCCAGGCTATACCAAGAGACGGATCAGATCTGGAGTCTCATACGCTACAGTTCATCTCTCTCACGAAGAAGTTCCTTTTGCTGCGCTACTCTCTAGTCTTCCCCATCCCGGCGACTGCGTGCACAGCCGTCCGGGAGAGCAGGCCTCCGAAACCCCGTCCGTTGAGATCCTGCACCGGGAGGCGGGCGATAAGGTTTTTGGGGAGCGTCTCGGCGCGACTGCTCGCTGCTGTTCGTGCTCTTCTTCGCCGGTTCGACTGCTTCCTCGACGACTCCGACTACACCATGGGCGACATCAACTATTCCCATGGTGGTGCTGCTGGTGCGACCTTCCCGGTCGCGATGTACGTGCTTTTCCTCTCCTACCTTGCACTGCTACTTGTTCCATGTTCAGATCTGATGCATGTGCTTAGTCTGATGTGTATGGTTAAGTATGCTTGTGCATCTGTAATGTTGCTTTCGGTAATTAATCTCACTCGGAAATTGCCTAATAATCCAACAATCCAAAAACCTTATATGCATAGGCAATTTTCACCGTCTGGTTTTGCTGCTGCGCTTAAACCGAGCCCGTTTACGGGTTCTCATTTCAAGAGATGGCAGAATAAGACCCTCTTGTGGCTCACTTCTATGGGCGTGCACCGAGTTGCGGAAGGTACTCCCAGAGGTCCGCTTACTCCTGAAGAGGATAAAGCGTTCGGGGATGCCACCGTAATCTTTGTGGGTGCCGTCCTAAGTGTGCTTGGAGACAAGTTGGTTGATGCTTATCTGCACATCCGAAATGGGAAGGAACTGTGGGATGCACTAGACGCTAAGTTTGGTGCTGCCGATGCCGGAGGTGAACTGTACGCCATGGAGCAGTTCAATGACTACAGAATGGTTGAGAACCGATCTGTAGTAGAACAGGCTCATGAGATACAGATCATGGCAAAGGAACTTGAGCTCCTCAAGTGTGTGCTACCGGACAAGTTTGTCGCGGGATGCATTGTCGCTAAGCTTCCCCCTTCATGGAGGAACTTTGCCACTTCTCTGAAACATCAGAGGCATGAGTTCTCTGTTGAGAATATCATGGGCTCTCTGGATGTTGAGGAGAAGGCGAGGGCAAAAGACAAACACACTGGAGGAACCGAGGGACGTTCTGCTGCCAATATGGTGCAGAAAAATGCCCACAAGTCCAAGGGAAAGAACAAGGGAGTCTCCCAGACTACCAACTTCAAGAAGAAGGGGAAAACGGAGAAGAAAGATCCTTGCTGGGTGTGTGGCGAGATAGGCCATTGGGCTCATCGTTGTCCACAACGCAAAGGAAAGAAATGTCAGGCTGGACAGAACTCAACTTCTGTCAACATGGTCATTGGTAACACAGAGGAAGGAACTACAGGGTATGGTAATATATTACCTACTGTTCTTTCGGTGTTTCAGCCCACAGAATGGTGGGTTGATACAGGTGCCAATGTTCATGTGTGTGCTGACATCTCCATGTTTACCTCTTATCAGGCCCGAGGTTCCTCAGTAATGATGGGGAATGGGTTACATGCTACTGTTCGTGGTGTTGGCACGGTAGATCTGAAGTTTACTTCGGGAAAGATCGTGCAACTGAAGAACGTGTTGCATGTCCCTTCTATCAAGAAGAATCTCGTTAGTGGCTCCCGTCTTATGAAAGATGGGTTTAAGTTGGTGTTTGAGTCCAATAAAGTTGTACTGTCTAAGTATGGAACTTTTGTTGGAAAGGGCTATGAATGTGAGGGAATGTTTCGCTTCTCTCTAGAAGACTTCTGTGATAATGTTGTGAACCATGTAAGCACTAGCGTTAATGAGACTAATGTTTGGCATTCACGACTTTGTCATGTTAATTTCGGTTGTATGACGCGGCTTGCTGATATGAGTTTAATTCCGAAATTCACCTTTGTCAAAGGCTCTAAGTGCCATGCTTGTGTGCAAGCAAAACAGCCACGCAAGCCTCACAAGCCTGCGAAGGAAAGAAACTTGGCACCACTAGAGCTCATACATTCAGATCTATGTGAGATGAATGGTGATGCTGATACGTCTCCAACGTATCGATAATTTCTTATGTTCCATGCTACATTATTGATGATATCTACATGTTTTATGCACACTTTATGTCATATTCGTGCATTTTCTGAACTAACCTATTAACAAGATGCCGAAGAGCCAGTTGTTTTCGCTGTTTTTGGTTTCAAAATCCTAGTAAGGAAATATTCTCGGAATTGGACGAAATCAACGCCCTGGTCCTATTTTTACGAAGCTTCCAAGACCGAAGAGGGAAGGAAGTGGGCCACGAGGCGCCGCCACACTAGGGCGGTGCGGCCTGGCCCCGGCCGCGCCGACCTAGCGTGTGGGGCCCTCGTGTGGCCCCCGTGTTGCCCTTCCGCCTACTTAAAGCCTCCGTCGCGAAACCCCCAGCACCGAGAGCCACGACGACCTTCCAGAGACGCCGCCGCGAATCCCATCTCGGGGATTCAGGAGATCGCCTCCGCCGGAGAGGGATTCATCTCCCGGAGGACTCTTCATCGCCATGATCGCCTCCCGAGTGATGAGTGAGTAGTTCACCCCTGACTATGGGTCCATAGCGTAGCTAGATGGTCGTCTCTCCTTATGTGCTTCATTGTCGGATCTTGTGAGCTGCCTAACATGATCAAGATCATCTATCCGTAATACTATATGTTGTGTTTGTCGGGATCCGATGGATAGAGAATACTATGTTATGGTGATTATCAATCTATTATTTATGTGTTGTTTATGATCTTGCATGCTCTCCGTTATTAGTAGAGGCTCCCAAGTTTTTACTCTTAACTCCAAGAGGGAGTATTTATGCTCGATAGTGGGTTCATGCCTTCATTGATACCTCGGACAGTGACAGAAAGTTCTAAGGTTGTGTTGTGCTGTTGCCACTAGGGATAAAACATTGATTCTATGTCTAAGGATGTAGTTGTTGATTACATTACGCACCATACTTAATGCAATTGTCTGTTGCTTGCAACTTAATACCGAAAGGGGTTCGGATGATAACCTGAAGGTGGACTTTTTAGGCATAGATGCAGTTGGATGGCGGTCTATGTACTTTGTCGTAATGCCCAATTAAATCTCACTATATTTATCATATCATGTATATGCATTGTTATGCCTTTTTCTATTTGTCAATTGCCCGACCGTAATTTGTTCACCCAACATGCTTTTATCTTATGGGAGACACCTCTAGTGAACTGTGGACCCCGGTCCTATTCTTTACATCGCATACAATTTACTGCAATACTTGTTTTACCGTTTTCTTGCAAACAATCATCTTCCACACAATACGGTTAATCCTTTGTTACAGGAAGCCGGTGAGATTGACAACCTCACTGTTTCGTTGGGGCAAAGTACTTTGGTTGTGTTGTGCAGGTTCCACGTTGGCGCCGGAATCCCCTGTTGCGCCGCATCACATTTCGCCACCATCAACCTTCAACGTGCTTCTGGCTCCTCCCGGTTCGATAAACCTTGGTTTCTTTCCGAGGGAAAACTTGCCACTGTGCATCATACCTTCCTCTTGGGGTTCCCAACGACGTGTACATCTACGCGCATCAAGCACTTTTTCTGGCGCCGTTGCCGGGAGATCAAGACACGCCGCAAGGGGCTCCACTTCCCAATCTCTTTACTTTGTTTTTGTCTTGCTTTATTTCATTTACTACTTTGTTTGCCGCACCTAAACAAAACACACAAAAAATTAGTTGCTAGTATTACTTTATTTACCGTCTTGCTCTCTATATCAAAAACACAAAAAAAATTAGTTACTTGCATTTAGTTTACTTTTGTTATCATGTCTAGTTCTGTACTTGTTACTTCTTCACCTGAGGAATTAGTTTTTACTTTTAAACAAGGGGATGAGGAAAGTTTTAAAGATGCTTGGTCCAGGATTTTTACTTCTTATCGTAAAACTGAACCTCAAATGACTCTAAGTTTGCTCCTTAGTAATTTTTATTTTGGTCTTATGATTCACTATAGATATGCCTTGGATGCTCTAGTGGGAGGAGATTTCCTTCATTGTAATGGGGATCAAGCTTTTAATGCCATAAAGAAGTTGGTTGCATCACATGATTCAGCTAATAACTTTGATTCAGCCCTTATTAGCATTTATAATAGATTAAACACTCTTGAAACAAGTGCATCTCGCCTAAATGAAAATTATGGATATATTCGTAACCGTCTTGATCAAGTTTTAGTGAACTCTGAACCTTCATTGTGGGATCCTACTATTAAAATTGTCATAGGTAACCAAACTCTTCATGCTAATTGTGATATTATGACTGAATTTTGCCTAATGCCTAAGAGTATTCATAAATCATTGAAACTTTGGGAATTCTCTGAAGGGGGAGAAGGAATAACTCTTATTGATAACTCTGTTATAATTCCTAAAGGGATAGCTGCGGGTGTGCATACAACCATTCTTGGGAGAACAATATCCATTGATTACCTTGTCATTGAATGCGCAGGAACAGGACAAATCACACTCGGAAGATCCCTGCTGAAACTATTGGGAGCAGTCATAGACGTGAGAGAAGGCACCTTAAAATTCACCTCTACACCCGGGGGTAGCCATATATTCCCTAAGCCAAAGAGTAAGAAAAAGGACAAGAAAGGTAAGGGTAAAGCCCAAGGTAATGTCGATGTTTCATCTCTTGATAATACTTGAAATACACTTTCTGCGCCTAGCTGAAAGGCGTTAAAGAAAAGCGCTTATGGGAGACAACCCATGTTTTTACTACAGCACTTTGTTTTATATTTGAGTCTTGGAAGTTGTTTACTACTGTAGCAACCTCTCCTTATCATGTTTTTGTGCCAAGTAAAGTCTCTATAGTAAGGTTCATACTAGATTTGGATTACTGCGCAGAGACAGATTTCTTTGCTGTCACGAATCTGGGCTAATTTCTCTGTAGGAAACTCAGAAAATTATGCCAATTTACGTGAGTGATCCTCAGATATGTACGCAACTTTCATTAGTTTTGAGTTTTTCCATTTGAGCAAGTCTGGTGCCATTTTAAAATTCGTCTTTACGAACTGTTCTGTTTTGACAGATTCTGCCTTTTATTTCGCATTGCCTCTTTTGCTATGTTGGATGAATTTCTTTGATCCATTAATGTCCAGTAGCTTTATGCAATGTCCAGAAGTGTAAAGAATGATTGTGCCACCTCTGAACATGTAAACTTTTATTGTGCACTAACCCTCTAATGAGTTTGCTTGAAGTTTGGTGTGAAGGAAGTTTTCAAGGGTCAAGAGAGGAGTATGATATACTATGATCAAGAGGAGTGAAAGCTCTAAGCTTGGATGCCCCGTGGTTCACCCCTGCATATTCTAAGAAGACTCAAGCGTCTATGCTTGGGGATGCCCAAGGCATCCCCTTCTTCATCGACAACATCATCAGGTTCCTCCCCTGAAACTATATTTTTATTCCATCACATCTTATGTACTTTGCTTGGAGCGTCGGTTTGTTTTTGTTTTGTTTTTGTTTGAATAAAGTTGGATCCTAGCATTCTTTGTGTGGGAGAGAGACATGCTCCATGTTGCATATGGACAAATATGTCCTTAGGCTTTGCTCATAATATTCAAGGCGAAGGTTGAAACTTCTTCGTTAAATTGTTATATGGTTGGAATTGGAAAATGCTACATGTAGTAATTCTAAAATGTCTTGGACAATGTGATACTTGGCAATTGTTGTGCTCATGTTTAAGCTCTTGCATCATATACTTTGCACCCATTAATGAAGAAATACATAGAGCTTGCTAAAATTTGGTTTGCATATTTGTCTCTCTAAGGTCTAGATAATTCTAGTATTGAGTTTTGAACAACAAGGAAGACGGTGTAGAGTCTTATAATGTTTACAATATGTCTTTTATGTGAGTTTTGCTGCACCGGTTCATCCTTGAGTTTGCTTCAAATAACCTTGCTAGCCTAAACCTTGTATCGAGAGGGAATACTTCTCATGCATCCAAAATCCTTGAGCCAACCACTATGCCATTTGTGTCCACCATACCTACCTACTACATGGTATTTCTCGCCATTCCAAAGTAAATTGCTTGAGTGCTACCTTTAAAATTCCATCATTCGCCTTTGCAATATATAGCTCATGGGACAAAATAGCCTTAAAAACTATCGTAGTATTGAATATGTACTTATGCACTTTATCTCTTATTAAGTTGCTTGTTGTGCGATAACCATGCTTCTGGGGACGCCATCAACTATTCTTTGTTGAATATCATGTGAGTTGCTATGCATGTCCGTCTTGTCTGAAGTAAGGGAGATCTACCACCTTAATGGTTGGAGCATGCATATTGTTAGAGAAGAACATTGGGCCGCTAACTAAAGCCATGAATCATGGTGGAAGTTTCAGTTTTGGACATATATCCTCAATCTCATATGAGAATAATAATTGTTGCTACATGCTTATGCATTAAAGAGGAGTCCATTATCTGTTGTCCATGTTGTCCCTGTATGGATGTCTAACTTGTCAATGCCTACAGATTGTAGACTAGGGTTTTGCTAGAAGTAGAGGGCAAGTAGATCTCGAAGGTTTAGGCGAAAAGTACTCGGCGATTATGAAAACTAGGGTTATGTTGACAGTAGATTCGATCCTTTGTTCCTCGACTCCCCTTATATAGGAGGTGGAGCCGAGGGTTTCGTATTGTACAAGTTACAGAGGTTTCTAACTCGTCCCGCCAATTACAAATAATACTTCCTATTACAACTCTAGCTTTCCTTAATACATCTTGGGCTCCCGAATCTTCTTATTCTTCGGATAGTGGGCCTTCTAAATCCCGGGTACTATCTATGCAAGCCCATTTGGGGTGCCTATGTCGTAGCCCCCGAGATTTTGCTTGAATCGTAGAATCAGGGAAAATCTCTCCCGTTTATTTTTGTTCGAGAGCTTTTACCCATATTTCACAAAAATTCTATATTGTATAGGATAATGGTAGTTGGGGCTAGTTCATCTGACGGATCAGGTACTAGTTAACTGCTCTAGTGGCAATCCGCAAAAACCTACTTCAAGATCACGCCCGGATGATCCCGGGATATCGGTGTAAACTTCGACAGTGCCGCTTAAGGTCTTACCATTCTGTCGAGTCCCGCAAATTTATCGGGTACCTAACGTCCGTTAGATTTTTCTTCGATTCTTGATACGGATATAAAAGTAGCGTAGGCAGTTTTGGCGATGCCACGCCAGCAGAACGGATCTGGGTCTTACCTTCGCATATTTGCGGCATTCAGAAATTATTTTGGCGCTTTGAGAATATATTGTCGAGTGCTTTTCTTTGGAATAGCACATTTTATTGAGTCATATTTGATGACTTTATTTTGTCTTCCCGATGGGAGTATATGTAGAGTTATCTGTGTAACTCGAAATATACTCACTTTGTTTCTTTATTTTGATAAAAATTCATCGGGCACGCGAACAGCGTTCCCGATGGGAGTAGCCCCCGAGGCTACAGCCAAGAACTTGTGCTTGGGTGTAGGCTCCACAGATTAGCATCCTTTGCCGCTATATTTATGATCCTTCTCGATATTTTTATATTTATCGGGTGCGCGACCAGCGCTCCCGATGGGAGTAGCCCCCGAGGCTATGAACAAATTCTTGAATTTGGTCATAGGCTCTCGCCATTGCTATATTGTCATACTCGAAATTTTCTATTTTTTCAAAGTAGCCCCCGAGCATTTGGGCAAAAACTTTGTATTTGATCAAAGGCTCCAGAAGTATTCGAATGATTTACCCTGTCGCCATTCTCTTTTTATTTTTCTTGTCGACAAACTTTCCCTTGTCAAAATCTCTTCACCTCTATGAATAGCCGAAATTTTTCTGCTTCGTGGGTCCATTTTTCTCACCACGTTGACACGTCGTGCAAGTGGGGGACACACGTCCTCCGCTTTTCCTGGCGCACGTTCTGTAACCTCGTCAATGTTGAAATACTAATTTGCCCTTGTTGCCACGTGGTAATCATCTCCTGCATTCTTTCTTCATCCAACGGTTCCGTCGGTTCACCGCACCTCTATATAAGATCCCCTTCTTCTTCCTTGAGCACTTCCGCTCGCGCCGTTCTCTGCTCTCCTCTGCGAAATCTCCCCTTGCGCTCCACTGCTCCCAAAGCTTTTCTCTTCGCAGCTGTTCTTCATTGCCATTGTTGATGCCACCGCGTCGTCTAACCAGGCACAGCACACCTGACTCCTCGATGGCCGCCGCGGATCTGGGAGCGGCGGAGTGGGAGAGGTCCAAGATCACCAACCAAGACCTCAACCTGATGAAGAAACTGGGGATTACCAAGAAGCCCAAAGCTGTGTGCTTTCCCAGTGAAGAGAGCTACCCATCCCCTCCAATGGGGTATCGGGTAAGTTTCGTTGAT
Organism: Lolium multiflorum; assembly: GCA_030979885.1. NCBI lineage: Eukaryota > Viridiplantae > Streptophyta > Magnoliopsida > Poales > Poaceae > Lolium > Lolium multiflorum. The sequence continues at coordinate 52,325 of JAUUTY010001340.1, forward strand.
CATCTTATCCGTGGTCTTTCCACCCCCATTCATCCTTTTCTTCGGGGACTTCTTTATGTTTATGGTCTCCAACTTCACCACCTCACACCCAACTCTATCCTTCATATTTCTATCTTTATCACTCTTTGCGAGGCCTTCCTTGGTGTCCAGCCTAACTGGGCATTATGGAAGCGCATTTTCTTTTGTCGCCGTAATGGCTCTGCCAATGTCGCCTATAATATAGGCGGCGTTGTTATTTCTGTTCGCTCCTCTGTCAACTATTTCGACGTCAAACTCCCCGACTCCGTTCAAGGATGGCGCAAGAAGTGGTTGTACATTCGCGAAGAAAACGATGGCTGCCTCGAGGATAATATTCCTCCTTTTGACGGTGCCGAGAAAATCCTTCGCCGCCGTTCTTGGGACGCAGAAGCTACCGAGGAAGAAAGGACTTCGACAGAGGCCCTGATGACTCGTATCCATGAGTTGCAAAATACTCGTGGAAAAGAATTATCAGGCATCCAGATTACTGCATACTTCCTTAGAACTAGGGTGCAGCCTCTTCAGGCTCGCAAAAACCCTTTCTGGAATTACACTGGCGATGAAGACGCAGATCGCCTGTCGACGAATTTGGAAGTTAAGGATTTGGATAGACTTATCCGTAGGATTTCTTCTCTCAAGAAGAAAGACTCCATCCCATCCACTTGCCGCGTAAAGCCATACAGCGCCGCCCATGCGCTTCCCAAGGTAAATATTGTCGTGTAATTTGTTTATCGCCTTGTTTTTTGTGTATTTATTCACTTCTGACAAACTTTCCCTCTTTTTATACAGGATCATCCAAATCTTGTTTCACTTCCTCCTCTTCCTGAAGGTGGGGAGGTCGAAGAAAGGGCTGTTGTCTCTGATGATAACCCAGATGCCCCCTCCTTCACAAATGAACCCGCAGAATCTCGAAAATCTGCGGGATCCGACGAAAAAGAGGATGTCTCTGAAGCCACTGCGTCGGCACAATCTCTTCCTCCCGCTGTTTCTCCAAGGAACAAAAGGAAAAGGGATGATGTCGAAGATTCCGGCACCTCCAAAGTTGACGAAGCTGTTCCTTCGCACCAGAAGGCCGGCTATGATCCATACCTCGAGTCTCTCATCAGTTCGTAAGTATCCTTTTTCTTGCTTACTTGTACTCGAAGATTCTTGTCTATTTTGCTTTATATATCGTCGGCACTTGCTCGTAGCGATGATGAAGAAGAAGTACCAACTGCTGTTGTGGCTGCTCGCACGAGCACGTCACATACATTAGTTGCCTCGGAAACGGCAGTTGGAGAGGAAACTTCGCCTCCTCGACAGAACGTCGACACTGCTACTCCTCCTCCAAGCCCCCGAGCCCCTTTGTCGAAAAGGGCGAGGACGGCGATCATCTCGGAGCCTACTCTCCAATTGAGTAGCTCCTCTAACCCTCTTTTGGAGGATGTAAGTTCTCAACTTCCTTGTCATTGTTTATATTTGCTTTTGTTGATTTCTATGTACCATTATATTTTTCTCATACCGCCATTTCCTTCTATCCCCCTTTTTTGAACAGCCTTTGATAAAGGATCTTCTTCGCATCGGTACCCAATTTGTCGGGTATCGTGAATATGCTAGTAAAGCTGAAGGTAATGCTTTACTCCTGTTGCTTCTTTTCTTTTGCTCCTTTGTTGTCGAGAGTTTTAACTATATTTATCTTCCTTGGTAGAAAAACTGGCGGAAGCCAATGAACGTGCCAACACACTTGCTCAGCAATTAGAGCAAAGTGAAAAGGCTCGCAAAAAGGCTGAGTCAGATGCTGTTGGTGCTCGAGCAGAGGCTGACAAGGCCAAGGCTGATGCTGCTGGTGTCGAAGATCTCCGGAAGAGACTTCACGATGCCGAAACTTCACTGAGTGATCATATAACTGCTCAGTCTGCTCGCGAAGCGGCGATCATCAAACGCATGAAGACACAAAGTCGTCGCTTTGTCGGTAAGCATTTGCACCATTTGTATACTCTTTGGTTTTTCCTTTTTCGCACTTATTTGTTGACAAAAATTTCTATTTTTATGTTGTCAGATAGGACCTCACAAGAATTTGAACTTGAGGATCCCGACAACGATGCTCTTCTTGACGCCATGTCGTTCCTTGAGTTTCATGGGACGGAAGCACGTGAAGGCATGGATGAAGCCAGGGCGGGGTTGTCGAAGCTTTTCCCCTACTTCTTCCCGAAGAAAGAGGAGCCCGCAACTTTCCTTGGCCTTGCCAAGTGTTTTAATCCTCCCGAAGATCTTGGGCTGAAGATGCGCCATGAGAACATGAAGGTCGCCGTGGAGAGCACTGTTGCCCTAGTTGCTGACAGTCAACAAACTGTTGACTGGGCTAAAGTTGGCGACACGGAGCAAATAGAGCACACAAAATGGCGATCCTTGATCAAGGCGGCAAAGCTCAACACGAAGAGGATCCTCGCTTATCTTGGGATTAAGCCATCTTCAACTCCCAGCTCTTCAAGGCCGGAGGTCTAGTTTTTGCTTTCTGTACTTCTTTTGTTGTTGTCGCCATTCTGGTCTTGGCGACAAATTCTCTACCAGTCCCCTAGGAGAACTTCTTTTGTAATGGCTATGTAAATATTCTGCAATCAATGAAATTTCTTTTGGTGCTATCTTTGATTCGGAGTTTTTCTTGTTCCAGTTGATTTTTGATAATTACTCAACAAATTCTTCTCCTCCCGATGCTGCTCCCGCGTCTTCTTTGTCGAAGAAAGTAAGAAACAACGACAATTTCCTTGAAGGGTCTTCCAGCATACCTTTGTCGGAAGACTTGCAAGAACTTCGACAACAACTTCAGTCCTTGAAGAAACAATCGCTTATGCTGATGGAACAATCTCGAGAATCTTCACAAAGGGAGAAAGTTGCGCTTCAACAAGTTCAGGATGCCATGGCTGAAAGGGACGCTGCTGTTGCTGAAGCTGGCGCGGCTGCATCTCGAGAGAATTCTATGCTGCAGCTGCTAACAGATGCTAGCTTGGATATGGCGGGTAAGTTTCATTGTCTTTATCTCGCTTCTTCGTTTCCTTTGCTGCTTGCCTCCTCATTGCCCACTGAATTGTTTTATGAAACCATAGGTGCTTTTTTGGATCCTATAACTGAAGATGAACGTGTCGAGGCTCGTTCCAATGTTCTCCTTCGGCTTGCACATGAACACGGATCGACTTTTTGGGGTACACCTGAGCGGACCCGCCAAATCGTGAGATTTCAAGATCGTGCACTTCAGGTTCGCGAATATCTTGACTTCTGTACAAGGACTTTGTCTCTGGTGTATGGTACCATGTTTCCTCGCAATAAGATGCCAGAGACCCTTCCTGCATTGATGGACAAATTTCGAGATGCTCCTCGCATCCACGGCTTTGTACGAGCCCAACTAGCTGCTGGTGCAAGGTTTGCGATGATCATGATAAAGATTTGCTACCCGAAGTTAGATGTAGGGCAAATTGTCCCAAAGTGCCTGGAGAAGATGTCGAAGAGGAAGAGAAACTTCGGCAAATATGATGACATAGTTACTCCTGTTGCTGAAGATATGATGGATGAACTTCTTCGGATGGATTCCGAATTCTTCGTGAAGGGTAGCTATGCTGAGCATAGTACTCGCGCTGTAAATAACGAGCGCTTAACCATAGATAATATATTGGGAAATCCTTGACATTTATTCCGAACTTTGTATCCTGTATAGACGAGCTATATTGTAAAGTCATTGTATTTTATTTTTATCGCCAAGCCCCCGGGCGTTTTGATTGCAATATCTTTTGTTTATTATAATGCGAGGTTGTCCCAAGGCAAGATAATATACATTGTGTACTATTTTGTACGGGTGTAAGCCCCCGAGCTTTTGTTGATCACTATTTTGTCGATATCTCTTTTTATTTTGGCGAGGTATTTTTACCAAGGCCGGATGCTTCTTTTGTATTTGTCGATACTGTGTTTATATATATATTGTATCATGTAGGGGAAAACCCCTGATCTTGTCGAGAAGAAGATATATAATTCCACTATCTTTATTATATTGCAGCACCGCGAGCCCGCCTCATTAAAAACCTTTCCCGGCCCCACTCGGTGCCCCGAAAAAGGAAAAGAGTGCGTCTGAAAACTCGTGGGCGTTTCAGTACATTGAAGCTTTACAAAGGACTATATTTTCGACACCTAGGCGTAGAAACGCCTGAGCTGTGCCACATTCCAGGGATTTGGCTCGTCAATCCCTGTCTTCTTGTCTTTGATTCTGTATGCTCCTCCTTCGATTACTTCTGTGACGATGTAGGGTCCAAGCCATGGTGATTCGAGTTTTTCGTGACTTTTTTGGTTGAGCCGCAGAACTAAGTCACCAACTTGAAAAGACCTTGGCCGCAATCGTCGACTGTGATAGTTTTTCAGGTCCTGCTGATATTTGGCGACTCTTGACAGGACTTCGTCTCGAGCTTCATCGAGTGCATCGACATCATCCTCCAAAGCTTTTCTCGATGTTTCTTCGTCATATTCTGTGACTCTTGGAGAATCGTGCTCTATTTCTATTGGCAGGACTGCTTCGGCGCCATGAACCAGAAAGAACGGTGTTTCCTGTGTCGCCGTATTTGGTGTTGTTCGGATACTCCACAACACACTTTGTAACTCCTCCGGCCAAGTATGCCGGGCTTTTTCCAATGGGCCTAGCAGGCGTTTCTTGATGCCATTGCAGATGATGCCATTGGCCTTCTCGACTTGTCCATTGGTCTGAGGATGCGCAACAGACGCAAAACTCAATTTAATGCCCACTTCTGCGCAGTATGCTTTGAACTCCTTGGACGTGAAATTGCTGCCGTTGTCTGTCACAATACTGTGAGGAACTCCAAATCTGAAGACGATGCTTTTCACGAACTTAATCGCTGACGCGCCGTCCGGTGAATTTATCGGCTTTGCTTCGATCCATTTTGTAAACTTGTCGACAGCAACAAGCATATACTCATAACCTCCTGGCGAAGCTTTGTGTAGTTTTCCCACCATGTCGAGACCCCATTGAGCAAAGGGCCAAGACAATGGGATTGGCATAAGTTCTGCTGCTGGGAGTGAGGTCTTGCCGCAAATCTTTGGCACGCATCGCAAGTTCGCACTATTTCCTTCGCATCCTCGATTGCTGTTAGCCAATAAAATCCTGCTCTGAAAACCTTAGCCGCGATAGCTCTGCTACTCGCGTGGTGCCCACATATTCCTTCATGCACGTCCTTTAGGATGATCCTTCCTTCTTCGGGTGTAACACACCGTTGTAGCACACCCGAAATACTGCGTTTGTACAGTTCCCCTTTTACCACAGTGAAAGCTTTTGATCGCCTAATTATTCGCCTTGCTTCGACTGGATCGTCGGGTATGACTTTCCTTAGGATGTATGATATGTAGGCCTGCATCCATGGAACTTGTACCATCATGACTAGTTCTTGCTCTTCTTCTTCTTCTTCTGCTGTGTCCTTGGTGACAGTCGAGGTTTTCTCTTTCTTCTCCTTTTTTGTTTTTGCTGGCTTTGTTGATCTTTCGCTTATCTCTTCCCAAAACACACCTGGAGGGATTGCGAGGCATTGTGACCCGATGTTTGCGAGAACGTCGGCTTCATCGTTGCTCATCCTGCTGATGTGGTTTACCTCACAACCATCGAATAGCTTCTCCAGCTCATTGTACACCTCCTTGTATGCTATCATACTCTCGTTGACTGCGTCGCATTGGTTCATTACTTGCTGTGCTACCAACTGTGAGTCGCCGAAAATTTTCAATCGGGTTGCACCGCAAGCTTTCGCCATCTTCATCCCGTGTATGAGAGCTTCATATTCTGCTTCATTGTTAGATGCGTTTGGGAACGTCATCCGCAGAACATACTTCAACTTGTCGCCTTCAGGTGAAACTAATATCACGCCTGCTCCGGCACCTTCCAATCTCTTGGACCCGTCGAAGTTCATGGTCCAAGTCCTCGATAAATCTGGGGGTCCCGTGTTTTGTAGCTCCATCCACTCTGCAATGAAATCTGGTAAGACCTGCGACTTTATTGCTTTTCTTTTTTCATACGTGATGTCCCGAGGGGAAAGTTCTATTCCCCAAAGGGAGACACGACCCGTAGCTTCTGGGTTGTTCAGTATATTTGATAAGGGAGCCTCATTGACCACTATTATCGGGTGCGCCGAAAAATAGTGTCGCAATTTTCTTGCTGTCGTGAATACTCCATATGCTAGCTTTTGATATTGCGGGTACCGCTGTTTTGACGGCGACAGTACTTCGCTGATGAAATATACTGGCCTTTGAACTCCATGAAGCTTGCCTTCTTCTTCCCTTTCGACCACTAAGGCCGTGCTGACCACCTGAGGTGTAGCTGCAATGTACAAGAGGAGAGGTTCTTTCTCTTTTGGCGCCACCAATATCGGTGGTGTCGAAATTGCTCGCTTGAGATTCTCGAAAGCTCTGTCTGCTTCCTCGTTCCATTGAAATTTTTCCCCTTGCTTGATCAACGCATAAAACGGCAGCGCCTTTTCTCCTAGCCTGGCGACGAATCTGCTTAAAGCTGCGACTCGCCCCGTTAGCTGTTGTATTTCTTTCAACTTTGTTGGCTTTCTCATAGTAACGATGGCCTGTATTTTTTGGGATTAGCTTCAATCCCCCTTGCTGATACTAAGAACCCGAGAAGTTCTCCTGCGGGAACTCCAAAAGAGCACTTTGTCGGGTTCAGCTTGAGGCAGAACTTGTCGAGGTTGTCGAAGGTTTCCTTCAAATCTTCGAGTTGACCCTTTCTTTGATGTTATTACGACATCGTCGATGTAGACTTGTACATTTTTCCCGATCTGTGTTGCTAGGCACTTCTGCATCATCCGATGATATGTTGCTCCCGCGTTTTTCAGACCAAAGGGCATTGTTTTGTAGCAAAACACGCCATAAGGTGTGATGAACGCTGTCTGGCTTCATCTTCTTCTTTTAATCTGATCTGGTTATAACCAGTATGCGTCCAGGAAGGAAAGACGTTCGCATCCTGCCGTGGAGTCGATGATTTGATCGATCCTTGGGAGGGGAAAGTGATCCTTGGGACAATGTTTATTGAGACACGTGAAGTCGACGCACATGCGAAGGACTATTGTGTGTTTCTTCGGCACCATCACTGGGTTAGCTACCCATGTGGCTTCTGTAGATATTTCTCTGATGAACCCGGCATCTTTGAGTCGATCTATTTCTGATAACATGGCTTTGCGGCTAGGCTCAAAAACGCCGCAAAGGTTGCTTTACTGGTCGTGCGAGAGGATCCAAATTGAGGTGGTGCTCGGCAAGTTCCCTGGTACTCCTGGCATGTCAGCTGGACACCATGCGAAGATTTTCCAGTGCTCACGGAGGAACTCGACGAGCGCGCTTTCCTATGCGACATCCATGTTTGCAGCAATGGACGTCGTTTTCTTTGGATCTGTCGGGTGGATCTGTACCTCTTTTGAATCTTTATTTATATTGAAAGTTGGCTCCTTAGAAGGTCTTCCTACCTCTGGCAGCACATCATAATCAGTGAACCTAGGTGCCGCATATTCTGCTTGCATCCCGAAAGTTTCTGACAGTCGATGAAAATCCTTGTCGCATTTATCGGACAGTGCAAAGCTTCCTTTGATTGTGATAGGTCCCTTAGGCCCAGGCAACCTCCACAACAGATATGTATAATGCGGCACTGCCATGAACCTGGCGTACGCTGGTCGTCCCAACAAAGCGTGATATTGCGACGGGAAATCCACCACTTCGAACTCTAAATTTTCTATCCTGTAGTTTTCTCGGGTTCCAAACTGAACGTCGAGGTTGATCTTGCCCAATGGGTAACTTGGCTTCTCTGGTGTAATCCCGTGGACGTGTGTCAGTTGGTTCAAGTTTGCTAGGGATATGTTCATCTTCCTCAATGTATCTGCATACATGAGGTTTAAGCTGCTGCCGCCATCTATGAAAACTCTCGACACGTCGAAACCAGCAATTACTGCGGGTAGATAAGTGCTGATTGTCCTGGTCGAGGAACTTGCTGCGGATGATCCGCGATTGTGAAGCCGATGTCTTGCCCCGACCAATTTAATACTCGACTGTTGGTGGAGGCATCTTTTCTGCCATGAACACTTGTCGAGATATGACCTTCTGCGCCCTGTTGGACGGCCTAGCTTTCTGAATCATCAGAACTGCACCATTGGAGTTGGGATCAACATATGGAGGTGGATGTGGTGCTGCCGCTATTCTAAGCTGGTGTCGATTTTCTTCGGTAATTGCGGGAGGAGGTGGGAGGTGAATCTCGCTCCTTGGCTCCCGAGGATTTCTGTTATTTGCTTGAGCGTTTGCGATTCCTGCGGCTCGCAGCATTGCCTGAAAATTGCGGCAGTCTTTCTGTAGATGTCCTGACTGCCTCTTTCCATTGTTGTCGAGGTAAAAGTGCATTTGACACGGACCGTTCATCATCTCCTCGGGAGACACGTAAGGTCTTTGAATCCTTGGTCCACTATTTTGTCTGTTGCCGCGAAAATCACCTCTATTGTCGCCTTGTTGCTCGTTGCTCCTTTGATAATCATCTCGACTATTTCCTCCAGGGTTTCCCCGAAAACCAGCCGATATATGGCCGGGAGCATCGTTGTTGTAGAACTGGCGAGAAAAATCGCCTTCTATTTTGATAATTTCGACCACGATCTTCCTCTGGCGACCTGTGTCGCTTGTTGTATATTGCGTCTTCTCCATCTGCCCACTTATTAGCGATTTCCATCAACGCTGAGATTGTCTTGGGATTAGTTCTCCCCAAGTCCTCGACGAAGTCTGCTCGTCGGATTCCTGCCACGAACGCATCTATTGCCCTCTCGTCAGATATGTCTTCTGCCGAGTTTTTGATAATGTTCCACCGCTGTATATATTTTCTCATCGACTCGTCATGTTTTTGTCGACACGCTCGTAATTCTTCCAACGACGCGGGTTTTTGCAGGTGGATCGGAAGTTCTTCACGAAGATGTCCTCAAAGGTTTCCCAGCTGTCGATGGAGTTCAAGGGGAGTTTCTTTATCCAAGATCTTGCGGCACCACTCAGGTGAACTTGGATACTTTGCATAGCTGTTGCTCTGGTTCCTCCTACCAGTTTCACCATCTCGAGATAATCCACGAGCCAATCCTCGGGATCTTGCAGGCCGTCGAACTTCTTGAAATTCTCGGGTAACTTGAACCCTTTTGGGACTCGAGTTTTTCGCACTCTTCTCGTAAAGCATGGGAGCCCACACATATCTTCGTCGGCAAGCTCTGGCGAGTGCTGACGGTCCCTCCTTTCTTGTCGCGCTCTATCCACCCTTACTTGGACTGCTGTGTCTCTTGCTCCACTTGCTCTTGGTGGGTCTTGAACTGCTGCCGTGGGTCGTGGACTATTTTGTCTAGGATTTTCTTCGGGAGGCGTTGTTGCAAACGCTGTTCCCATAACCCCTACTCCAGCCATTGCCATATTGAACAATGGTTCTCTCGGGTCCCCAGGAGGTGGTCTGGACGCCAAGATGTATGCTTGTGTTGCCATGTAACCTGCCTCTGGCGTTTTTGGGATGATATTTCCTCTTTCATCGATCGACATAAAGGACATGTCGAGATTTTGGATTATGTTTCCTCTCTCTGCTTCGGGTATGTTTTGCAGCCGAGACATTGCTCTCCTCCGAGCTTCTCTGTGACTATCTCCCGAAGTTCTAGATTGTCGACTTAAATCCGCTCGGCGTCTGCTTGACGCGAAGCTGCTTCTTTTCTCCTATTCAGGGATGTTGTCTGTTTTTCCAACTCTCTGCTTACTCGAGCAAGTCTATATTGATATGCTTGAAGTTCTTGTGCAGTAGCGGTGGTGGTCATAGGTTCTGAACCATCCATGGCTTTCGCGGCCCTATCCCACGCGCTTTGCGGGAGCTGTACTCTTGCGCGAGTTGTGGATCCAGGATATTTGGTGCCTAGACCATGTCTGAGATCAGCGGGATCGACGTATGGATTTCCCAATTCGTCGAAAGCCTCTGATGTTTGCGGGTCTGATGTGCCTGCCCCTTCTACCACATAGATCTGATGATATTTTGTGCATTGATTTTTGTCGGGATTGGTGACACCATCATATAGAGTGGTGAAGACCTTTCCGATGGCAGCAGACTTGTCGATGAAGTTGAAGCTGTCGACGCTGTCGGAGTCGCTGCTTATAAAGGAGTCCGCAGATGACTCGAAGGATGTGTTGCTGAAGATCTTGGCGAGCTTTCCGCTTGCCTTGTTGTCGACGAAGTATGTCGACGAAAACTCCTCGTCGGTCGACGAAAAGTTGGAGTCGACCGCTGAAAATTCCGACGAGATCGGAACTTCGAGACGGTAGGATCCTTCCTTGTTGACGCCAAATCGGAATTCTCCGAACGTCATGACGATGGGCTCCTCCAGATAGGCACATGCATCCATACGGGAGGGCGGGTGAGGAATAAAATTGAATAGATCGGTTTTTCCCTTGTTACCTCGATCCATCGCGTTGCTTGCTGTCGATGAAGTCGAAGATCTTGAACGTGCCATCGAGATCAGATCCTTGCAGCCTCTAATCCCCACAGACGGCGCCAATTGACAAAGGATTAACTTGTCAATGCCTACAGATTGTAGACTAGGGTTTTGCTAGAAGTAGAGGGCAAGTAGATCTCGAAGGTTTAGGCGAAAAGTACTCGGCGATTATGAAAACTAGGGTTATGTTGACAGTAGATTCGATCTTTCTTTGTCCCTCGACTCCCCCTTATATAGGAGGTGGAGCCGAGGGTTTCATATTGTACAAGTTACAGAGTCCGGGACGGTTTCTAACTCGTCCCGCCAAATTACAAATAATACTTCCTATTACAACTCTAGCTTTCCTTAATACATCTTGGGCTCCCGAATCTTCTTATTCTTCGGATAGTGGGCCTTCAGTAAATCCCGGGTACTATCTATGGCAGGCCCATTTGGGGTGCCTATGTCACACGGGGGTACTATTGAGAATCAAACAAAACCCAAAATGATAGGTACTCCTTGGACACCCATTTTGGGCATCCCCCTGTGACACTTGGTTTCCATGGAAAGGACAATCCATTCCAAATTAAGTCGGGCATATGCGTGTACTATGCACCCGGGGGTTGCAACTTGTTCAAATAACACACCACATATACTTTACACATACCGTTGACACACAATTTTTGGGGTCTTCAACAATCGAGCCTCGCTTCCGGGGAAACCCCCTAATCCAGACCGTGCTTTACAACATGACCAATTGCCATCAGCGCTGCATGTGCCGGACCACCCGGTGTTTTGGTTCCAACATACCCCACCATTATTGTGCACACCATGTGGACACAACAATTTTTAGGGTCAAAGCCACCGCTGAGGCTCGCTTTCCAGGAAACCCCAATCCTTGTTTTGCGTTATCGCATATGAGTTAGCCGGATGCACCAGGGGGTACAAAATTGGTTCAAACAACACCCCACCATGATAGTTTACACAATTATGTGGACACACGATTTTTGGGTTCATTCCCACAATCCAGAGGCTCGCTTTCAGAGGCTTCTAATCCATTGACCGTGCTGTCCACAACATTGACTAATTGCCATCAGTGCCATGTGCATGTGAGCGGGCCTTTTAGGAAATGTACAAAATTGGTTCAAACAACACCCCATCATGATAGTGTACACACCATGTGGACACACACAATTTTGAGTCATTCCCACCCTCCGAGGTCGCTTTTCCGGGAAACCCTAATCCATTGACAAATTGCCGTCGGCGCATGTGCGTGTAGCCGGGCACGCACCCGGAGGTACAAAATTGGTTCAAACAACACCCCACCATGATAATTTACACACCATGTGTGTGGACACCCACGATTTTTGGGGTCATTCCCCCAATCCGAGGCGTTCGCTTTCCAAGGAAACCCTAATCCATTGACAATTTTTGTCTACAACATTGACTAATTACCATCAGCGCATGTGCGTGTGCCGGACGCACCCGGGGGTATAAAATTGGTTCAAACAACACCCCGCCATGATAGTGTACACA
>JAUUTY010001341.1:0-64201 GCA_030979885.1 Lolium multiflorum
TACGTGTAACAACAAGGAACCCTATCTAAAAAGTGTCAAAAAAGTTTGCCCAACCGTATAGCTCTATCAAAAAGAACCTCACCATGGCGCTAGTATAATTTTGGGATAGTTACAAACTTTCGTTACCTAACCTTCAACATGAAACTTGTTTCAAATTCATTTTGGCCTACAAGAAACAAATCCCAACTTGATTCGAGCACCACAGCCTCCAAACGATGCCGATGCCGATATCGGCATGGTCAGAACGGCTATGCTCGCCGCCACTGCTAGGTCAACGTCGGGATGCACCCTCAATCCCGTCCCCTCATTCGATCACTGACACACCAGAGATACCGCCGAGGCCAATGCCGAACGTACATGCTGATGCCAATGCCGAACATGCATGCACGCCGCTGTGGGCACGGCCACGCCGACCCGCTATGCTGGACGCCACAGACCGCCGCGAGGTCTTTCCCTTCGCCACCACACTCTCCTAGCACCCATCTATACACGCCAGAAAGGAGAGACACTAGTTTTCTCTACATTGCTCGCGTTCGTGTCCGACACGGTCAGTCAAAGTTTTGAGGTGGTCGTCGATGTCGTCGACCATTTCTTCTCTTCTTTGCATGGTTAAACGCGTCTAGTTCATATCTATCTAATGCGTCTGGTCTCGCCTCATGCAGTTCTTTGTGGACGTCGATCTCATCTCGGCACCCCGCATGCCACCTCCTCCGTGCCATCGCTGTAGAGCTCCGTTTAAAAATCTAATCCTACCCGTGTATTGCCCCTTGTATCAGCGTCATGGCCCCACTTGTCATTTGATATACCGAAGCCCCACTCGTTCGCGTTTTGGTCGGGGATACGACGGTACTTCACAGTCGAACAAAGATGCATGGTCTGGCCCGTGTCTTTACGGGCTCTGCATAGCTAGTCGAGAGATACTTGGTCGGCCGTCCAGACAGCGGCGGAATTACATCCGTGTGATGGTTTGGGACAAACGTTTGGGTAAAGGCGAGGAAAAACTAAGGAGGTGGGGCAGGCACAGCCCAGGACTTGGGAGCAAAGAAAGTAATCCACCCAATCTAAATTACAATGCGATCTACTATATTACGGAATCTGCTGGGCAGCTTAGCCCAAACTCTTCGCGCAGGCCGCTCAGAAGATGCTCCGTATGTACGTCCTTCCAAGACCCATCTCCACTTACGGCCCCAGCCTCTGATTTGGCCAAAATCGGAGTGTGCGAGTTTAAACTCTACTCCCCCTCATTGCTTCCACTCCCTACGCATGCTTCTCACACATATTTCGCGACAATCCAGCTTCTGTGCGGCCACCCCTCATGCCCCTCTGACGGCGCGATGGCCTCGTGGTGGCAACGGGCCGCGACGGCGGGACTCGCCGCCACGTCCCCAAGTATTCCGCGAGAGTGGAACAAAGTCGACCCGTCGGACTGGCGCAAGCGCAGCGTGCCCGCCGATGTAGGCAGGCAGAGGCTCACCGGGAAAGGCTGGCAGTACGCCAAGGCGGTCGTAAATGCGGTGTGTCGTAGTACTTCGATAAATAAAGTGTCGAACCCGACGAGACGAAGGTGTTGACAAGCGAGTTCCCGATAAGAAGGATTCACGCAAATGCTCACGGACAAGTTTCGGGGGGTTTTGATATGGCAGAGATAAAATAAAGTACAAGTAAGTAAAATACGAGAAGCTAATAATTGCAGCGATTGGCCCAATCCTTTTTAGCACAAAGGACAAACCGGTTTGTTTACTTATAATGACCAAACATTCTTGAGGACACACGGGGATTTAGTCTAGTGCTTTCGCTTCATATAGTTGATTAATCTTCATTGTTTTGATAAGTGTTGTGTGGGTGAACCTATGCTAATGCACCGCCCTTCCTAGGACTAATACATACTTGTGATTAAACCCCTTGCAAGCATCCGCAAATACAAGAAAGTAATTAAGATAAATCTAACCACAGCCTTAAACTCTGAGATCCTGCTATCCCTCCTGCACCGATATACTAACGGGGGTTTAGGTTGCTGTCACTCCGGCAACCCCACAATTAGCAAACGAATACAAGATGCACTCCCCTAGGCCCATAAAGGTGAAGTATCATGTAGTCGACGTTCACATGACACCACTAGAAGAATAACACCACAACTTAAATATCAAACCATTAAATATTACTCAACATAGTTCACTACTAACATTTAGACTTCACCCATGTCCTCAAGAACTAAACGAACTACTCACGAGACATCATATGGAACATAATCAGAGGTGATATGATGATGGATAACAATCTGAACATAAACCTTGATCCAATGGTTTCACTCAATAGCATCAATAACAAGTAGTAATCAATACCGGGAGAGTTTCCCCTATGAAATACTCAAGATTCAACCCTAGATGTTACAGCGGAGACGAGGTGCAGCGGTGGAGATGGCGGTGTCGATGGTGGAGATGATGATGATGATGATCCCAATGAAGTCCAGCTCGATGACGGTGACGATGGCGACGATTTCCCCCTCCGGGAGGGAATTTCCCCGGCGGATTCTGTGCATTGCAGGCTCTTTTCTCTACGGTGTTTCTCACTTCTGAGGACGGCTGTCTATTCTCTCTTATCCCCCGTACCTTAGGTTTCGGGTAGATGAAGTGTGAAAGAGGAGTAGGAGAAATTGTGGGCCACCTCCGCAAAAGAGCAGCCTTGGCTTGAGGCGGGAACTGCCCCAGCCAGAAATATAGAAGGTGCCATAGGCCTATCGCTCCTCCTTTGACTGGCTCGTTCTTACGGAAAATAAGATCTTCGGTGTAATTTCCGTCAATTGTTGATCTTCAGAAATATGGTATCCTGACGGTGCTTTTCAGCTGAAATTAAACTCGGTGAATAATTCTCCAGCCAGTCATGAAACATGCAAAATAGGTGAAATAACATAAGTATCATCTCTAAATATGAAAATATATCAATGATAGTAAATTATGATATAAAATAGTGATGCAAAATGGATGTATCAACTCCCCCAAGCTTAGACCTCGCTTGTCCCCAAGCACTGAGCTCGATAAACAAGACCACATGTTTATGGAGTGAAGAGTCGATAAATAATACGGACAAGAAGCATCACATTTATTAATTCACACAAGACATTCTAGTAAACATCTTCCTCATATAACTCAACTTGAAATAAGTAAAGAGAGAAATCACAAACACTACAAGAAAAGTTCCCACGATGAACAACGTCTCAAATCGTCAGCTAAGAGTGCACAGCCGCCTATGGGCCCTAACTGAAGCGATGTAGGTTCCGTTGTGACCACGTCGGGCAAAGTCCAAGCGATTTTTCGGTCCGTCGCGGCAGGCGCCAGCCACGGAGAATCGGACGGGTGCGGAAAGAGTGTTTTGAGGCTTGAATTGATGCGCGTCATGCAAAGCGACTTACGTGGCGGTATGGTGGCGCGATTCTGCGGCGTTAGCAACTGAAACAGTGGTAGATGGTAGGCCCACACGAGGCACCTTGCACGCATCTTAGCAGGCGGAGCCGGATGACATGATTTGTGAGTCAAGCTCTCTGTTTGGTACAGTCCATTGGTCCCGTAAATGGAGCCTAACCTCTGGGTTGGTAGTGGCTTAAATGGCGGCCCATTTAACATGTGAGTCCACTTCCCAGCATGGCGCGGCCCGAAGCAAGTGGGCCAGGGCCAAAAACAGTGGGTCCTTTTTCTGTTGGCGGCCCATTTAGTGTGTGGGGTCCACCGTGCCTTGATGGTGACCCGACAAGCTAGTGGGCGGAGCGAAAAACACGGTGGGTCCCGGCTTTCTCGGATTCAAAGGGTCGGCCCATTTGCGTTTGTGGGTCCACCATACGGCAAATGCGTAAGCCGACAAAATAGTGGTAAGACCCAAAAACACGAGTGGTGCCCTCACATTAAAGAAACAAGCCCATTTAGTATGTGGGGTCCACCATATAGCAAGTGGGTCGGCCCAACAAGATAGTGGGCCGGGCCAAACACGGTGGGTCCCACTTTCACAGTAAAGAGCGACGAATTAGTATGTGGGTCCACCATATGGCGGTGGCGACGGCTCAAGATAGTGGGCGGGCCAGCGCGAGTGGGTCCCGCCTCATAAAAGCGAAGACCATTAGTATGTGGGACCAACATGTAGCAAGTGGCGAGCCCAACAGGCTAGTGGCGGGCAAAAAACACATGTGGGTCCCTTTCCTGTTAAAGAGGCGACCCAACTAGTATGTGGAGTCACTTGCATATAGCAAGTGGGCGACCCCGGCTTAGAATAGTGGTGGGCCCAAAAGCTACGAGCAGTCACTTTCCTCTTAAAGTGGCCCATTTTATTGTGTGGGGTCCACAAAAGCAAATGGGGCAGCCTTCAAAGTAGTGGTAAGCCCGAGTAGTTGGTGGGGTCCACCTTAAGCGAGTGGAGGCGACCAATTAGTGTGTGGGGTCCTTTGCAATAAATCAAATAGAGTGCAGCGAAGTGATGGGCAATGGTTGGTTCTTTGTTTATATCTGTGTAATATGCTTTAGGATTTTGCGGGCGAGGCACATATGTGATTTAAGCAATTGAAGTAGTTTAAGGGATGGGGTGTTTTAGATCTTTGAGAATATTTATGTGGCGTTGATTTAATGGGATAACCTCACTTACCACAAGGACCAAAGAAAAAATGCGCGAAAGAACTATAAAAACTAACTAAATATTACATCAGCTGAAAGGCATTGAAAAAAAAATATTACAGAACCCAGAGAAATTGAATGGTAATTAAACCTAGCAATACAATGAAGCGATCCAGCAATCTTTTAAGTTGTCCATGCAGCACCTATATCCGAAACAAAGACATTACAAGTTAAGACAACAACAATGGAAAGGCAAAGACACTACAATATTGTTTGGCAAAGAATTTGGAACTCATCATTTCGTCGTTATAACAAGATCATTGTAATGCGCACAATAAGCAAACAAAGAGTGCATGCCGCATACCAACAACCAATATAACAGAGCATGTTAGAATGAAACAGCAGACTTACTACTGTCGAGTCCCATGCAAACCAACATGTTCAGGGAGTACAAAATTGGCATGAACAACATAGTAGCAGGCTATAAATTTTGTAACAACGACTGAGCAAGATGAAGTTATGATGGCTACATCTACAGAGCAGGGAATGTAAACCAAAAATAGAAGTTACGATGGCAAAAGCTAAAGAGGAGGGAATGTGAACCAACATGTGCCAAGTGCAATTACTTCATTTTGGCCGTGAACTAAATAATACTCCTGAACTTATAGTGAAGGGGATGCAAATCAAGATGTTTCGGGATATAAACTTGTAATGAGCAACACATGGAGGATAGTTAATGCTGGAGCTTAGGATGGACCAGATACAGAATATAGTGGGATCACCTGTGAACTTGTATAAGAGGGAATGCAAACCAATATGTTCAGCTTTCCATATGTGAGCGTCATGCCAAGTCAGAGAAACAAGTCAATAATGCAGCTTTTGAAGAACAAGATGGCACGCAAAATTATTATCTAGTAGTATGACAAGTTTATTTGTACTACAGGCTAGATAGCAGAGTGATAGCATGCCAAACTAAGTCCTTACTTTGTTAGCTTACAATGAACTAGATACAAAACAATGGCATCACCTGTAGTACAGGGAATGCAAGCCAACATGTTCATGGAGTAAAAAATTGGCACAAACAACATAGTAGCAGGCCATAATTTTTGTAACAACATCTGAGCAAGATAAAGTTATGATGGCTAGATCTACAGAGCAGGGAATGTAAACCAAATATAGAAGTTATGATGCCAAAAGCTATAGAGCAGGGAATGCGAACCAACATGTGCAATTACTTAAAATTGGCCATGAACTAAATAATAGCAGGATGTTACTATAATACCTACAGTATAATTTTTGTAACAACGACTGAGCAAGATAGAAGTTATGATGGCTACATCTACAGAGCAGGGAATGCAAACCAAAATGTTCAATCGCTTAAAGTTAGCAATGAAGTAGAAAATAGCAACGTGTTACGGTCATAGCTAGGAATGAACTAAAAGAGCTTCAGACAAACAAGCATCTGAACCCAGAACATGGCGCTAAAACAAGGGACTTACATTAGGAGAAGCACTCTGTGGGAGTCACAGCAGATCTTCCTGGGGTTGATAGATCCGGTGATGAAGTACGCTACATGTGCTACTTGGGGTTGGAGAGACGGCCATTACACTTCATGGTTACTCATCTCATCTGCAATCGTTAGCACAAACAGGTTCCCCCAAGATTAAACAAGAACTTGCAGGCAAGCAATAGAAAAGCGACAGTAGAAGAGTTTAGATCATGCACTGCGCCGGTGAAGCAGATCCGGTTCATGCACAGCGGTGTCGGTGAGCAAGATCCGATGCGGTGGACGACGGATCCGGCGAAGCGGCTCCGGCGGGGTGGACGATACCGCAGCTGAAGCGACTGCGGTAGACTGCTGGATGAGCATATGGTTTCGAGGTTCGGCGGGGATGATCCGGTCCGGTTGATGACGGCGTCGATGAAGCGGCTCCGGCAGGCAGCCGGATGACGAGGATCGCGAGGGCTCGGGTAGGCCAGGGAAGTCCGGCGGGGATGTTCCGGTGCGGTGGTCGTGGAGGTGGGAGAGAGGGACTTGGGAAGTTCCGGTGGGTGGTCTGAGGGAAATGAATTTTTTTTGGGAGGGTTTCCGGGCTAGGGAGGTGGTGATCCAAAAAATGACGGGCAGACCCCCCCACCAACCGACTTTGCTGCCATCTCCACAGGGGTAGAATGGGAATTTGGAAGCGTGTGAAATTTTTGTATTTTGTGGGCGGGAAGTTTTGCCGCTATGAGATTTTGAATTTGGCCACCGTCCAAGTATAATGATAAAAAATTATGAGACCGTACTAGTACCTCTGTTCAAGGCCGAGTGCAAAATCAAATCATCATCACGTTGAAAATTTGTTACCAACTTACCATGATCATGATCTACCTCTGAAAATGGGCGCATCCACTAAAACTTGCAAAGTATAATGATACAAATTTGTGAGACCGTACTAGTACTTATGTTCAAGGTCGAGTGCAACATCAAATCATCATTATATTGAAAATTGTGTTACCATGATCATGATATTTCTCTGAATTTGGCGCAACCGCTAATCTCGCAAAGGATAATGATAAAAAAAGGTGAGATTGTACTAGTTCTTATGTTCAAGGCCGAGTACAAGATCAAATCATCATCACGTTGAAATTTGTTACAATGATCATGACATATCTCTAAAATTAGTGCATCCGCTAAATCTTGCACGTGGCGCATCTCGGTGCGGAGCAACAAGTCGGTGCTATCAAGGTTGAGGCGTCGGTAGCGTCATCGGGCTCTCATCTCTTGATAGATCTTCTACATGGCGCGGCGCACCACCCGCCGATAAGCAGTCACATGTGAGACCGAGGTGGAGACGTCCCCGGCATCCTCGAGGCGCGGCCGCCCTTCTACGAGCCAGCGTCGACTCAAGGTATGAATCCATGTGGTGTCTTAGATTTATTGTTCTTCTCTTATGATTATTTTGAGCCGAACATGTGTGCTCTTTCTCTGAATATATTGCTTGAAAAGCTTACCAAGTTACTTAAATTCACTTTGTTCTTAATCTTGCGAGCTAATATTGTTATTTTTAATGAACGGTGGTGTGCGCAAGCAGAGTTATTTGTGGATGTGTTGAGCTGTTAGGCATAAGTCGAAATCCTCATCTAAACGAGGCCTCAGCTTAACACATAAAAAAGGTGTTCAATCTCGCCCACAATACCCTCTTCTTTCCTCTCCCTTTATTGGAACTTGTTTTGCAGACAAGGAAAGTGGCACGTGTAATGTGAGTAAAACCCTCTTAGCCAAAATCATCTACGAGCAAGATTTTCTATATTGTAGATGCCCCAATTGACTCTCATCCCCAAAGTAGTTTTTTATGTCAGTATAGACTTCTTTACTGGATGTATACTATCGTACATGGCATGCATTTGCCTAATGAGCAACATTGTATTGCTATTCTAGCCAACCTGATCGATATGTCAAGCTTCATGCACGAGATGCCATGTTTAATTTACTCCCTCGCTCTGATCCATATTTCTTGATGTGAAATGAATGTGAATCGGAGGGAGTACTTTTCTTAGATAGTACTATATCATTTCAAAAAAAAGTACTACTACATCACAAATGCATCAAAAGAGTACTACATCACAAGACCACCACGGTTGTACTAGTAGAGTTTAATGCTGAACTTCCAAAGGGATTAAGATTACACATATGAACTTTAAACATGACCAGGAGCATGAGGGCCAGCAGCAGGGGCGTTGACGTGGAGCAAGCTAGGCAAGACGTAATTCTGGAGGAAGAGGCCATATGATGCGTACTTGGCCTTGGTTGCAGGGCGGTGTTTCCCCCTATGTACTTAGGCCTACACCCATCGCATGTTGGATCAGGCTGTGGATGTCCTTCTAGAGAAATTTGCCACATAATGGGCAAAATAGCTCCCCGCGCGTATGCAGAAACGAATTTCACCACCCTTCAGCCGCTTGAGAACATAGCGGCTTTTCCGGTCCCTGCGCACCTTGTTGTTGTCCATGTCATCAGAATACTCCTATGAATTATTAAGTACTACATAATCAAGTTTTTATGACAGATCGAATAAATACTCCACTAACATAATCAAACCTTAGAAACCCTAAAATTAAATGTGTAGAACAAGTAAATGGCAGAAGAAATCGTAATAAATCATGAGAAACCCTATGAACAACCATGAACATTAGCCACAACAATTGCAAGTCCACTAAGTATGAACACATAAATTGATTATATGACTACATGGCAGATTAGTCGAAATTAAACTAGAATCTGATCTTACGAATCGTAGAATCAATTACATCTACAAGAACAAGGTAGGATATCAAATCAATCAAGAACCAGGCTCGTGCAAACCATGTGAACAGCAATATGACACAAAGAGGGTTGGGACAGTTTCGGTAAAAGAGAAGTACCTCCTCGTCATCACCCTCAACATCCTCCTGGAACTGAACGTTTGGGCCGAAATCGTCGAAGGGGTCGAGGTTCGCGTCCAGCATCGGGCCTAGGAAGACCTCGCCGTGGTGGCCTGCAACGCCGTGCACATCTTCGGCGGGATAAACAACGTTGGTATCCACCTTCTGCTCGACGGCCAGGACGCCCGTTTCGACCGAGGTCGAAGAACCAGACAAGCAGAGGAGACGAGCGGCATGGGTGCCCGGTGAAGCCTCACCCGTCGTGACGGCTAGGATGCCCATTTCGACCGAGGTTGAAGAATCCGACAAGCAGAGGAGACGAGCGGCTTGGGTGCCCGGTGAAGCCTCACCCACCACGAAGGCCACTACCGTAGAGGCATCCTCTGCGTGGGCGGTCGCCTATTGCTCCGCCTCGTATGCAATACCTATCTTCATGCTGCTGTGGTTGGAAACGAGGAAAGTCGATGCCTCAGAGGTGCGGTGAGTGGATGGGGGTTTTCACAGTGTGGGGGAGGCAAGTTGGGGGAGTGGAGAGGACGAGCTCGCGAGAGATGATGAGGCCGATTATGTTATAGCCTCCGACCCCCTGTATCCAGTAGTGGACGCGTGAAGTCATGCATGTACTCGACTTTCCACTTTCTGGGAGACGTGTACGAAACTTTTTTTTGGACCATTTAACTTCATGTGGGACTCATGTATACCAATACTTCCAAACGTCATAAGTAATTCAAAATCATTCAGAATAATATGAGACCTTAACATTTTATTGTTTGTGTCAGATATTGTCCATGAAAAATAACATCCTTCAAAAAATAAATCCCCTATGCCAATCCGGTCATGCCCGTCTACTCCAACTAGCTTCCTCGAGTAATTTGTCACCTTACATTCTTAAAATGAACCAAAATTTGGCACAGGGGTGCATCATCACATGGAAAATGATGTTACCATTCTGTCTTCCCATTTTTTTTTTGAATTTTTCAAAATTGTCATGCCCTAACGGAAAAAATGTACTCCTTCTAAGAAGCATGTATCAGAATGGCATTACCAAAACCTAGGGGTGGGGTGGGGGGAGGGGGGCACATGGTGGTGTGATGATACATCACATTTGGACCACACAACACCATTTGGACCAACCAAAAAAAAACACCCTACACAAACCCTGGTCAAAACTAGTTTGACCAATATTACAAAAGTTGTACGGAGTACATAATTCAGAAACCGTCAGAAATATACGAAGCATTCACGAGTCCCCAAAGTCAGTGACTTTGAGTCACTTACAACTGTGGTCCACATATCAGTCACCCAAAGTCATGGCAAAGTCAGCTTGGCAAAGTCACCGACAGACAAAGCAAGCAGTGAACAGACAACTCCGTAGCACTGAAAAGACATCTCACAGAAAAGGCTAGTACTACCTTTTCTTCCCGGATAAGCAAAAATAGCTGATCGGTACTGACGAAATGCACCAGGTCCGCAATGTACTCCAGCTATAAGTGAAGCATGCCTACCACTGAAGAGGAAATTCAAGATTCCACCAGATCCCCATATCACTCTTTTGCATAAAACACGGACATATCTTTTGCACAATTCACCACTTGTTGGTCTAATCTATCGCAGCTTCCATCAGTTGGTCATCCAATTAACGATTTAACGGATTAGAAAAATAAGCGGTGGAATTAGAAGTACTAGTAGCGAAATGTGCAAAATATACCGCCCTTCCCGAGGGGGTTTGTCCAGAAGAGGGCCGGATGACAATGTCCCGGGTGCATCCAGAAACGAGAGGGGTAGTTTCTAATACATGTAAGAAATTATTTTACAAAAAGGTAGATATTAAGTAGTACAACTATTAGTACAGTACTACTATTTCGAGGGAAAATGCCATGTCGTGCGACCTCTAATCAATGAGTAGAAGTTGTAGGTGCGCATAACATGCATTGCTGAAAGCTGGTTCCGCTGGAATTTGAGCTCAGCCGGGGCGGATTCTGCGAAGTACGCCCGACGTCACTCATGTATCCCACCAAACTGCTCACTTCTTTCAATGTCTCTTCTCTTTCACTGCAGCTCTCCAACATCAGGTGCATCAACTTATCTTGTGCCTTCTGCCTCTCGAGAAGGGCAAGGATGGCGATGTCAGCATATTCAAGGTTCAACTTTTGGAGCTGTACTTTATCCTGAAGAAGGATTTTGTACTCTATATCAGACTTGTCTCTGTCGAGGCACACAGTCTTGAGTATGCTGCTGGCTTTCTCCGCTGATGCTTTCTGCTTAATCAGCTCGTTCTTCAACATATCGCGCTCATTTCGAAGGCTGCAAATGAGCTCCACAAGAGTTTTCGAATTCTTCTTCTTGGCAGCCAAATCGTCTCGGAGGCGATCACACTCTAAGCTGAGCTCCTCGTTTTTTTCCATCAAGATGGCGACAGTGGTGTCGATAGTCGGCGCCGCTTCCTTCAGGGCGAAATCATCGGTAGCAAGTAAGCGCAAAGGAAGAAGAAGAAGAAGAAGAAGAAGAAGAAGAAGAAGAAGAAGAAGTTGGTGCTACCTCATTTCGCCGGGGTAGGGCCGGGTTGAAATCATCGGACGACGATGATTCCTTGGTCGTGGAAGTTGGTGCAGTAGGGGCGTCGTTGGAACTTCCAACCCTTTAAGATGTATAACCATAGAGACTCTTAAAGAGCTTGAGCCCGGGCAAGAAGAAACGAAAGTACATGGCGAAGGAAACTAACCCGGTGAGCACAGCACGGACGCGTTTCGGCGGCGGCGGCGGCGACGGCGAGCCCACTTGGTTTCTGGAAGCGTCTCTCGAAATTTCGAGCCGGCGTTTTTTCTCCGCGTACTTGACCGCCGACGACCTGAATTTT
This sequence comes from Lolium multiflorum, assembly GCA_030979885.1. Lineage (NCBI taxonomy): Eukaryota > Viridiplantae > Streptophyta > Magnoliopsida > Poales > Poaceae > Lolium > Lolium multiflorum. The sequence goes on from JAUUTY010001341.1 coordinate 11,860, forward strand.
GAAGACATTGCTGGAGGAGAGAGCGACGAACAAATGTTTGTTAGGTGGAGAGAGGAAGAAAGTGAATGGAACGAGAGAGTTTAGCGTTTTGCCCTTATAGTCATAGTCGCTAACCGTGACGCGGGAAGGTTGGTCGTCGGCGTTTAATGGTCTCCCGCGTGGAAACCGAGGCGGCCACGAGGCAGCGGCTGGCCACGCGGCGTCCAGTCGCCTACGCCGCCGTAAATAAGGGTAGTTGCCTACCACCACCAGGTGACATGCACCTTTTCCATGTCACCGTGTGACATGCGGCCTAAATTCAAATTTAAAACATTGCGAAAAAAATCATGCATCCGGTGACATGCCCATGGCATGCCACCGATGAAGAGTTCCGTGCCATGCACTCTGGCACTCTGCGCCGTCTTGGATCAGAAAATGAGCGAAGAACGAGGACGAGGCACTAGTTCAAATTTAGGATGAAGTTTAAGTTTTATTTTGGTTTAAATTAGATTAGAGGGAGTAGTACTCTTACTTTATTACTCGTACTTGTGTTAATGTAGTAGTATTATTATGGTGGTGTACTTGCGTCCGTGTACTGCTTGTTTCAGCTGTTTTGGTGAAGGAGACATGCATCACCCTTTTTGGTGATATATCTAGTCGTCATGTAGCCCTCTACCATGTACTATTTTTGCTATGAATATATGTGGTATTGATTGTCAAAAAAAAAACCCCAAGATCCTGAAAAACTGTTGGTCTATCCCGAGAAACGAGGAGGTTTAAGGAAACGAGGAGTCCAGCGCGTGCGGAAGGAGCTTTAATCGTGCGAGCATGCAGGGGCAAAATGAGGAAACTAGCGATTACTTTCTCTCCTGCCAGTCTTATACCTTAATAAATGGGCAAACTGAGCACGTTGTAGCTAATCCTTTTATTAATTAAGCAGCTATATTAGTCAATAAGATTGCCTTATGTTTTTCCTCAGTTTTCGCCAAGCCCTTATTTGTAACCCGCAGAAGGAGCTCAGACGGGAGGATTCCAGTTTAGTTGACCGTTCCGTGCTGACGTGTGGGGCTAGTAGAAAGGGACCGCGTGGGACAGGACGAGACCGCGTTTGGTTGTACGTGAGCAGGAGCTGGGTTCTGTCTCTCTCGGCGCGAATTGGCATTTTTAAGAGCACCTTTTCCCCCTCTGTCTCTTTGTCTTTATTAACCAAAAGTATCAAATCTAGAGAAGCTTGCATTTCTGTCTTTCTTCAATTATTTGTGCCTTTTGGCCCTCGTTGTTTGCCCAATATGGCAGCAAATCTAGTACTCCCTCTGGTCCATATGTATGTAGTTAAATCTAGAAGCAAATCTCCAGGGTAATGTACTCCGTACGACAAATTCGCAGTAATAGTAAATCGAGAAAACAAAGTAGGGCCAACAAAATATACTCCAGTAGAATAGGGATAGATAATAGGGATCCCTCCCTAGATAATAAGCTGCATACACAGCAGCCAACAGGTTCGAGGTTCTTCACAACACCATCATACTAACAACATAACAACAAGGGATCCCTAGCTAACAACAAAATAGAAGCTGCTTTGCAGCAGCAGCAGCACACGTCCGGGACTCCGCCTACCCCATCTGCCTCCACTTGTTGCTCCCCTTGGGAGCCTTGGGCTTGAGCGGAGGCATGCGCCCGGCGGAGATCTCCACCCGCTGGATGCTGCGGAGGTGCATGCCGAGCGCCATGTGCTTGGCGCGGAAGGAGTGGGGGTTCACCGACGCGCCGACCTTGGGGTTGGTGTTGCCGATGTTCTCGGCATGCGTGAGGAGGCAGTTGAAGTCAGTGCGGCCGAGCCTCCTAGTGCAGAAGGGGCACCTGTAGACACCCTTGGCGAAGTAGGAGACGTACTGGCCGACCTGCAGCCTCCGCAGCACCTGGCGAGTCTTGACGTCATGGTGCTCGTCGTCGCTGCCGACGTCGCTGCCAGACAGCTGATCCATATCAAACGGGAACTATTAGTGAATGAGATGCAACGATGACTAACGTGCATGATAACAAAGTAAGGAAAAACAGAGCCAGCCTCAGTTAGAGTGGACACGATTATATGTCTACAGGGATGGTGTTAGCGAACCATAGCTCATGCACAACAGATTTGTACACAGCAATGGTTCGCTGAACCCACTCTGTAAAAATTTGTGCCCAACGATTCATCATAGGCAAAGAAACAGATTCCAGATCTGATTTTGAACAGATTCCAGAATATTTGCAAAATTAAACGGTTGATATCTTTTGATTCCTGCATAAAATAACTGACTGAGATCCCATAAATTAACTGATTGAGATCCCATTATTACTTGCATAAATTAACCGAACGGCCGAACTCCAAATCTTAAACGAAATCAAGAAGGGATCAAAGCAAAATGGAATAAAATCGATCGGCGCAAATATTAACCCAATACTCAACCATCTACAGATCGGCACTAATAGTTACTAGGGAACCAGCAAAAATAGGGTTCAAAAAGGAATGGGCGAAGAAAAAAGGGAGCAAACCATAGTTACCTCGTTCCATGGGTCGTCCATGAAGGTGTCGTAGGGGTTCGGAGGCGAGATGTACGGCACCGGCTCATAGGGGTCCCATCCCGGCGGGATACGACCGCCACCGGCGGCGGCGACGGCCTTTGAGGGGACGACGTCGAAGAGGGAGGCGTCGCGCTTGGAGCCGACGGCGTCATGGACGATGGGATTCGCATTCTCCATGTCCATCTCGCCTGCAGAGAGGGAGAGGGTTTTTGCTTTGGAGAAGATGATGGGACGTGAGAGGCGGCGTTTCATGAGCGAGTGAGAGTGACAGAGATAGTGCGAGGAGGCGTCTATAAAGGCGAGGGGTGGTTAATGCGACCCGCGTCCTACGCGTCCACCATTTAACGTCTGCACGTCTTGGGCTTCTGCAACGCGACACGCGTCCACAATTGCACGTCTTCGACTTCTGCACCGCGACTCGCGTCAGTACCCGTCAACAATTGCACGTCTTCCACTTCTGCACCGCAACACGCGTACTCGAGTCTAACCCTGGAAATTTAGATATACTCTCGAGTCTTATACTGTAGCATTTTTTGTGTGCTCGGTTTTCCCCTTGAGTACTAATACTGGCTAGTGCAATATACTCAGTTTTACCTCAAGTGCCTGGTCAACAGAGAGTCAACAAATGGGATTAACTAGTTAAATGAGTCAACAAATGGGATTATCAGTTCGTTTTCACGTGTTAAACTTGTCTAAATATTGGTCAAACCAAGGATTTGACCAAGATTCAAATGGGCAGAAAATTAAAAAAATCAGAAAAATGAAAAACCAAAGCACATAGTCTTCTTATGTCATATAGTAAGCATTAAAGTTGATAAACATGAGACATATTCAAACAAGAAAAATCATGTGTCTACCCCCTAACCCTAAACTCTGTCTTATGTAGTCAAGCATGAAGAGAAGTACTTTTGGGTTTCAAACATGGAAATTTCAAAAACCACCCAAAAGCTTCATTTTAGTGTGACTAAGAAGGATCAAGGCTTACCTTTTCATTTCCATGTTTTAAACTTGTTTAAATCCTGATAAAATATAGGTTTGACCAAGATTCAAATGGGCATAAAATAAAAATAAAAAAAAATGAAAAAACAAAGCACATAGTCTTCTTATGTCATATAGTAACTAGAGTTGATAAACAAGGTCTAGAAACTTGTCTAAATATTAAAACGAGATTTAGCAAGATTCAAATAAATGAAGAAAATTAAAAAAATCAGGAAAAATGAAAAACGAAGCATAGTCATTGTATGTCATATAGTAAGCGTGAGGTGATAAACAAGGTCTACATATTCAAACCATCACAAATCATGTATCTATACTCCCTAACCCCTAAACTGTCTTATGAAGTCAAGCATGAAAGTGGTTTTGGGTTTCAAACATATAAAATTCAAAAACCTCCCAAAAACTTCATTTTAGAGTGACTAGAAGGATACATGCTTCCCTTTTCATTTTCATGCTTTAAACTTGTTTAAATCTTGATCAAACTAGGATTTGACAAGATTCAAATAGGCATAAAATTTAAAAATCAGAAAAATGAAAAACCAAAGCACATAGTGTTCTTATGTCATATAGTAAGCATTAAAAAGTTGATAAACAAGGTACGGAACATATTCAAACCATACAAATTATGTACCCCCTAACCTAAACTCTGTCTTATGAAGTCAAGCATGAAGAAAAGTGGTTTTGGGTTTCAAACATATTCAAAAACCTCCAAAAAATTCATTTAGAGTGACTAGGAAGGATACATGCTTCCCTGGTCATTTTCATGTTTTAACTGTTTAAATCTTTAGTCGAAACTGGTTATTAAGAGATTAAATCGACATCAAAATTTAAAAAAATGGAAAAATGAAAAACCGGCATGGTTTTCTTATTAACGTACCATAGTAAACGTCAGATTGATCATGAATGCATGTATTGTATAAATCGTATACATAACCTAAACCTTAAACTAAATATTGCAGTCGTGTGGAGAAGAAATGCGTTTTGGGTTTTAAACATGGAAATTTCAAGAGCATCCCAAAAGCTTCATTTTAGTGTGACTAAGAAGGATCAAGGCTTACCTTTTCATTTCCCACATTTTAAACTTGTTTAAATCCTATGGTCAAATATAGGTTTGACCAAGATTCAAATGGGCATAAAATAAAATATGAAAAATGAAAAACCAAAGCACATAGTCTTCTTATATCATATAGTAGCATTAAAGTTGATAAGCAATTAAATGTGACCGAACTAGACCAAGTCGTATATCTACCATTCTTGCTGGCTATCTTATGAAGTCTAGCATGAAGTCGTTTTGAGTTGAACATCATTCAAGAGCCAGCTTCATTTTAGTGGTGATATTGAAGGATCAGGCTTACCTTTTCATTTTTCATGTTTTAAACTTGTTTAAATCCTGGTTAAATCTAGGATTGACCAGGATTCAAATGGGCATAAAATAAAAAATAGAAAATGAAAAACGAAAGCACATAGTCTTCTTATGTCTTATATTAAGCATTAAAGTTGATAAACAAAATGATATTCAAACTAGACAAATCATGTATCTAACCTCCGCAAACCCCTAAACTCTATCTTATGAAGTCAAGCATGAAAGTGCATGGTTTTGGGTTTCAAACATGGAAATTTCAAAAAACTCCCAAAATCTTGAGTGATTAAGAAGGATACATGCTTCCCTTTTCATTTTTATCATGTTATATACTTGTTCAAATCTTGGTCAAACCTAGGATTTTACCAAGATTCAAATGTGCATCAAAATTCCAAAAAAATAAAAAAATGAAAAAACAAAGCACATAGTTTTCTTATGTCATATAGTAAGCATTAAAGTTGATAAACAAGGTCTAGACATATTCAAACAAGAAAAATCATGTGTCTACCCCCTAACCCTAAACTCTGTCTTATGTAGTCAAGCATGAAGAGAAGTGCTTTTGGGTTTCAAACATGGAAATTTCAAAAACCACCCAAAAGCTTTATTTTAGAGTGACTAAGAAGGATCCATGCTTATCTTTTCATTTTCATATTTTAAACTTGTTTAAATCATTGTCAAACCTAGTATTTGACCAAGATTCAAATGGGCATAAAATTAAAAAATCAGAAAATTGAAAAACTAAAGCACATAGTCTTCTTATGTCATATATATAGTAAGCATTTAAAAGATGATAAATAAGGTCAAGACAATTCAAATAATACAAATCATGTATCTACCCCTAACCCTAAACTCTATCTTATGAAGTCAAGCATGAAGAGAAGTGGTTTTTGGTTTCAAACACAAAAATTTCAAAAACCTCCCAAAAGCTTCATTTTAAATAGACTAACTTATTAATTATGAAGGATCCAGGATTGATTACCTTTTCATTGTCATGTTTTAAACTTGTTTAAATCTTGGTCAAACCTGGGATTTGACCAAGATTCGAATGGGCATAAAAATTAAGAAAAAAATCGTAAGAATGAAAAACCAAAGCACATAGCCTTCTTATGTCATATAGTAAGCATTCAAATTGATAATCAAGGTCTAGACAGTTCAAACCAGAAAAATCATGTATCTACCCTAACCTAAACTATGTCTTATGAAGTCAAGCATGCATGAAGAAGTGGTTTTGGGTTTCAAACTGAAGACACACAAAACCTCCAAAACTTATTTTAGGCATTAATAAGGATCAGTGCTTTTCATTTTCATGTTTTTCACTTATTTGAATCTGGTCGAATCAGGATTTGTTAGATTTGATAATTAAAACATGAAAATGAAATGGGAATTGTGTATCCTTTTAGTCTGTCTAAAATGAAGCTTTTGGGATGTTTGTAATTTCCATCTTTGAGGCAAAACCATGAAACGGGATTTTTTGGTTGGGCGTAGATACATGATTTTAACTGTTTGAATATTTCTAGACATTTATCAGCAGATATTTACATGACATAAGAGGCTATACTATAATAACTTTGGTTTTCCCATTTTTCATTTTTGATTTTTATGCCCATTTGAATCTTGGTCGAATCCTAGGTTTGACCAAGGTTTAATCAAGTTTAAAACATGACAATGAAAATGTATAAATCACTTTCTGAGTCACTCTAAATGAAATTACTTGAGAAATTACATATTTGAAACACAATGATTCTACATATTTAGCTTCATAAGACAAAGTTTGAGGTTAGGGGTAGATAGAGTATAATCTTTACGGATTGAATATAAGACACTTGTTTATCAACTTGGTCTTACTTATATGTTTATAAGGCTATATATGTCTTTAAGTTTTTATTTTTTTATTTTTTGGGTTTTGCAGTTGAATCTTGAACCCAAATCCTAGGTTTGACCAAGGTTAAAACAAGTTTAAAAAATGGCAATGAAAAGGTAACATGGATCCTTCATAGTCACTCTAAAATGAAGCTTTTGGGAGTTTTTTGAAATTTCCATGTGAAACCCAAAATCACTTCTCCTCATACTTAACTTCATAGATGAGAAGTTAGGGTTAGGAATGAATACATGTTTTATTATTGTTTTGAATATGCAAGCCTTGTTTATCAACTTGATCCTTATTTATATATTTATAAAGTCCATATGTCTTTAGTTTTTCATTTTCTGATTTTTTTTTATTGACATTTGAATCTTGGTCAAATCTAGGATTTGACATTTAAACTAGTTTAAAACATGAAAATGAAGAAATAAGCATGGTCATTCTTGGTATACAAATCTTTCGATCTGCGGAAAGTGAATGCATAATCATTGTTACAAAAGCGACCCACCTTAGGGATGGATAATAAGACTTGGGCAATATAAACGTTGATACTTACTTTGTGATACTAAAATATATGTATCTAGACATATTTCAGTTGTAGATACATCCATTTTAACATCAAGTAATATGGATCGGAGGACTAGCTAAAGAACAATGAGAGGCAGTGTTTCTCTCCCCCAGCCTACTTGGCGGAGTGGCCCTCCATCAGGACAGGTGGTGATTCCGCTTCTCTCGTTGGAATTCCTTATCCCCCAGCCTACTCGGCGACGTGCGCTCCTCAGTGACCTGCGCGAGGGCGCCTCGGCGACCTACGCAAAGGTGGCTGGACTCGGAGCGCATCGACTTCCTTCTGCGGTGCCTGGATTGGATCGACCATCCCGCGCGTGTCCTCCACCATATTGTTTTTCTTCAAGATGCTGTCATCCATCATCTTCTTCACCGCATCATGTTGGGTGTTGAGGCTCCCGTTGAGAGCTTGAACGCACCTGTTTGATAGCTCGACGTTTTCTTCGCGAAGAAAGCCGCACTCGATCTTAAGCATCAAATTCTCGCCCTTGAGCTTCTTGATGACAGAGTTCGTTTCCTCACTTGATGGAACCCTCACATCATGCAGCTTGCCCCGGCCGGTGACCTCGTCCTTCAAAGTATCGACATCATCGCGAAAGTTGGAGGCGAGTTCCACGAGAGTTTTAAGCTCATCTCTGAAACACGCCGATGCTTCCTGCATGGCAATATCATCAGTACCGAAACAAAGTGACGAGAGGAAGACGAAAATGTCCAATCAGTGGTAACCTCTAAGCGCAGGAGACAGGGGTTGAAGTCGTCATGAGAAGATGTCAGGGTGCGTCGTGGGGCACTGAGATATGTATAAAAAGGATTAATACGGAATAAAGAGTTGGGACCTCCGGGCCAGGAAGAATCAAGAAACATGGCGATGGAAACCAACCAGGAATCTTCGACCGCACGACTGACGCCGTTCCGAGACGAGCGCGAAGCAGGGCCTTCGTTTTCTGGCGGGCCCTTTCTCGCGGCCAGCATCTGGATAGACCGCCGGCGGGAACTCTCCGCGTCCTTGGTCAACACTAGATGGTGCTTCTTCAAGCGAGATGGTGGCCTTGACTTCGGAGGCATCGCTGGAAGTGGAAGGAGACTGGAAGTGAAGCAAGAAGGGGATGGAAGAAGTACTCCCCCCTATTAAAACCAGACAACCGTCTCCTGCCCTCGCTTCGAGCAACCTGGTCCGCCCATCCTAAATCAACGGCCGAGAGGGGGCTCAAGGGTCAGGACGCGGGAGCAGAAGCAAATGAATCGAGAGCGGTCCGGAGTATCCTGTCCGTCCACCGTAAATCAACGGGACAGAGCGGCTACCTTCTCTTCGAAGGCTCTGGCGCGCAACCCGAGGAATGGACATCTGTCGGCTAGTATAGAATTTTATAGCACGCCATTAATCGAGCTAGCAGTACTGTACTACTGACTACAACTCTGATGGACGTCCAAAGCTCTGAATAGTCAGGGGAAACAATGAATGCGAGCCAGGGTAGTACTACTGTAGTAGTGAAGCAATGGGGATTATCTGGAGCAAGTACGGAGTACCGAGTACAGTACTACAAAAGTGTTGTTCGTTGTTTTCGCAGTTCATTTTAGCGTAACGTCCAGGTTGTTGTCGAACCAGCTGTTAGATTTTGGGTAATTATTGTTAAGTTGCTGCTTCTTAATTAAAATTTATCAAAGTCATGTAGACTAGATCGATTTGTGAGAACATCCCAAAAGCTTCATTCATTTTAGAATGACTAAGAAGGATCCATTCTTACCTTTTCTTTTCATGTTTTAAACTTGTTTAAACCTTGGTCAAACCTAGGATTTGACCAAGATTTAAATGGGCATAAAAATTCGGAAAAAAATCAACAAATGAAAAACCAAAGCACATATATAGCCTTCTTATGTCATATAGTAAGCACTCGAGTTGATAAAAACTCTGTCTTATGAAGTCAAACATATGAAGAGAACTGGTTTTGGGTTTCAAACATGGAAATTTCACAAACCTCCCAAAAGCTTCATTCTACAGTGACTAAGAAGGATCCAGGATTACCTTTTTCATTTTCAATTTCTTAACTTGTTTAAATCTTGGTCAAACCTAGGATTTGACCAAGATTCAAATGGGTATAACAATTCAAAAAAAACGGAAAAAAACCAAAGAACATAGTCTTCTGATGTCATATAGTAAGCATTCAAGTTGATAAACAAGGTCTAGACATATTCAAACCAAACAAATCATGTATCTACCCCCTAACCCTAAACTCTGCCTTATGAAGTCAAGCATGAAGAGAAGTGATTTTGGGTTTCAAACATGGAAATTTCAAAAACCTCCCAAAAGCTTCATTTTAGAGTGACTAAGAAGGATCCATGCTTACCTTTTCATTGCCATGTTTTAAACTTGTTTTAACCTTGGGTACCTAGGAATTGACCAAGATTCAAATGGGTAAAAATTCAAAAAAATTCAAAAAAATGGAAAACCAAAACACATATATAGTCTTCTTATGTCATATAGTAGGCATTCAAGTTGATAAACAAGGTCTGAACATATTCCAAAGCGAGGAAATATCATGTCATACTACCTGACCTAAACTACTGTCTTATGAAAGTCAAACATGAAGAGGAAGTGGGGTTTTGGGTTTTCAAATATAAGATTACCATTGCCTTCATTTTAGAGTGAGTAAGGAAGGATTCATGCTTACCGTTTTTTTCATGTATTAAACTTGTTTAAACCTAGGATTTGACCAAGATTTAAATAGGCATAAAAAATTCGAAAGAAATCAAAAAATGAAAAACCAAAGCACATATATAAGCATATCATATAGTAAAAAATTCAAGTTGATAAACAAGGTCTGAACATATTCAAACAAGAAAAAGTGTGTATCTGCACACAACCATAAACTACTGTCTTAAGTGGTTTGAGTTTCAAACAGCAAATTTCCATGAGCCTCCCAAAGCTTCCATTTTCTGATGGTGAGAAGATCCCATGCTTACCTTTGGCTTAAGCGTTTGAAACCAAAACCACTTCTCTTCATGCATGCTTGACTTCATAACACAGAGTTTAGCTAGGGGTAGATATATACATGATTTTCTGGTTTGAATATGTATAGACACTTGTTTATCAACTTAATTGATTGCTTACTATATGACATAAAAAGGCTATGTGCGTTTTTTCATTTTTGTTTTTTGAATTTTATGCTCATATATTTGAATCTTGGTCAAATCTTAAGTTTGACCAAGATTGAAACAAGTTTAAAACATGAAAATGAAAGAAGTGAAACATGTGTCCTTCTTAGTCACTCTAAAATGAAGCTTTTAGGATGTTCTTGAAATTTCCATTGTTTGAAACCGAAAACGACTTCTCTTCATATCTTAGACCATAAGATCAACAGTGAATCGCAGTTTTACAGTTTGGATATGCCTAGACCTTGTTTAACGAATGCATACGATGACATAAGAAGACTACGTGCTTTTGTTTCATTGTTGCATTTTTTTTGCATTTTTTTGTGCCCATTTGTATCTTGGTCAAATCCTAGGTACGATAATGATTTAAACAAGATTAAAATGTGAAAATGCAAGAGTAAGCATGGTCCTTCTTAATCGCTCTAAAATGTGAAAGGAGCAAAACTGCTACTCTTCATGGCAGGTTGCAAAAGGACGGGTTTAGGGGTTAGGGGGTATAGCATGCATGATTTGTCTAGTTTGAATATATGCAGACCTTGTTTATCAACTTGAACGCTTACTATATGACATAAGAAGACTATTTTGCTTTAGTTTTCTTTTTTTACGACTTTTTTCAATTTTGATGCCCATTTGAATCTTGTCAAATCCTAGGTTTGACAAGATTTGAACAAGCTTAAAACATGAATATGAAAAGGGGAGCCTGTATCCTTCTTAGTCACTCTAAAATGTAGTTTTTTGGGGTTTTTTACGAAATTTCCATATTTCAGCTTAGTACTTACTCTTCACGTAGCTGACTTCATAAAATGAAGTTGAAACAATTGAGGGGTTAGTAGGGGTATAGATACGCAATTTGTGTGGTTTGAATATGTATGGACCTTATTTATCAACAACTTTAATGCTTACTTATATGACATAAGAAAACTATTTGCTTTGGTTTTCTTTTTTCTAATTTTTTCAATTTTGATGCCCATTTGAATCTTATGAAATCTAGAGTTTGACCAAGATGAATTAAACAAGTTTTAAACAGATATGAAAAAGAGAGAGCATGGATCCTTCTTAGTCACTCTAAAAAATGAAGCTTTTGGGAGGTTTTGCAATTTCCATGTTTGAATCCCAAAACCACTTCCTCTCCCTTAGCTGACTTCATAAGGCGGGGATTTAGGAGTTGGAAACATAGATACATGATTTGTACGGTTTAATATGTCTAGACCCTGTTTATCAACTTTAATGCTTACTATATGACATAAAAAGGCTATGTGCTTTGTTTTTCATTTTTTGTTTTTATTTTACTGCCCATTTGAATCTTGGTCAAATCTAGGTTTGACCAAGATTTAGACAAGTTTAACACGTAAATGAGTTAACTTGGATTTCCTACACTTGAATCCATAGGAAACTTTGTTCTAATAATACTGCTATAATAATCGGCAGGGTTTTTACACCTTGGTGTCGCCGTGTGGTGCCCATGTTGGTCCACACTTGATGAAGCACAAATCCACGTCCTGTCGATGCGCAAACTCGACCATTTTCTTTGTCAGAAGGCGCGTCAGGATGCGTATTGAAATCATGGGTCATGCTGGATCCTTGATTGTCCCTCTCACAAAAAAAAAACAAATCCTCTCTCATTCTCGGCCTCGCTCGACTGCTTTCGCTCGCTATTCCATTTGCCTCCTGCTCACTGACAAACCCTCCACAAAAGTCAACATCATCACACGAAAAAGGGGAGACACCATATCTCTCTTCTTCTCTCCTTCCGAGTGATCCCTCTTCCTCTGAGTTTCACTCGACGGGCAAACGCACACATGTTCTGCATAGTAATAATAAAAAAGGTAGAAAAAATCGACCTACGAATATATAATTAAATAGGTTAAACTAGGGTTTTACCAGTACTACAGATCAAGGTTCAAAAAATCCAACTACGGGGGTTCGAACAACACGATTCTAATCCAAGAATTTTTTCGACCTCACCAAATGGCCTCAAACTATAGGGTTAGCATCAAGTGCAGTATGTGTGAAAATGTATGCACTATGTGTGCTATAACTTGTATGTCTTTCATATTTGAACCAAATTTGAATAAGTTTGAAATATTTGAAAAGGGGCTTTTGGCCAAACGTTTGAAACAAAAACCACTTCTCTTCACATGCTTGACTTCATAAGCCAGAGGAGTTTAGCTAGGGTTAGGGGATAGATGCATGATTTTCCTGGTTTGAATATGTCAACCTACTTTATCAACTTAATTGAATGCTTACTATGTGACATAATAATACTATGTGCATTGTTTTTTTTTTGATTTTTTTAAAATTGTATGTCCATTTGAATCTTGGTCAAATCTCCTAGGTTTTACCATGGTTTAAACAAGTTTAAATCTCATGAATATGAAAGATTAACATCTATGTATCATGTAGTCACTCCAAATGTAGCTCTTGGGAGTTTTTAAATTTTCCATGTTTGAAACCAAAACCACTTCTCTTCATGCATGCTTGACTTCATGAGCAGAGTTTAGCTAGGGTTGAGGTAGATACATGATTTTCACGGTTTAGATAATAATACAAGCCTGGTTTATCAACTTAATTAATTGGCTTACTATATGACATAAGAAGACTATGTGCCTTGGTTTTAATTTTTCTGTTTTTTTTGAATTTTGCCCATATATTTGAATCTTGGACAAATCCTAGGTCGACCAAGATTTAAACAATTTTAACATAAAAATAAAAAGGGAAGCATGTATCCTTCTTAGTCACTCTAAAATGAAGCTTTGGATGTTCTTGAAATTTCCATGTTTGAAACCAAAACGACTTCTCTCTTCATACTGAACTTCATAAGATCAGCAATGGGATACATGATTTATGCGGTTTGGATATGTCCAAACCTTGCTTGTTTATCGACTTGAATGCTTACTATATGACATAAGAATGCTTACCATATGTTTGAATTTTAAAAGCATATAGTCTTCTTATGTCATATAGTAAGCATTCAAAAGTTTTTCTTTGAGAGAGTAGCATGCATTCAAAAGTTGATAAATAAGATTTGTACATATTCAAACCAGACAAATCATGTATCTACCCATATGCATATATATATAACCCTATACTTTTGTCTTATGAAGACGTCAAGGATGAAGAGAAGTGGATTTGGGTTTCAAACATGGAAATTTCAAAAACCTCCCAAAACATGTATATATATCTACCCCTAAACCCTAATCTTTGTCTTATGAAGCCAAGCATATGAAGAGAAGTGATTTTGGGTTTCAAACATGGAAACTTCAAAAACCTCCCAAAAGCTTCATTTTAGAGAGACTAAGAATGATCCATATGCTTACCTTTTCATTGCCATGTTTTAAACTTGTTTTAACCTTGGTCAAACCTAGGATTTGACCAAGATTCAAATGGGAGTAAAAATTCAGAAAAATTCAAAAAAAAATGAAAAACCAAAGCACATATATATATAGCCTTGATCTTATGTCATATAGTAAGCATTCAAGTTGATAAACAAGGTCGATCTCTAGACATATTCAAAGCAGAAATATCATGTATCATATCTACCCCTAACCCTAGCTAAACTCTGTCTTATGAAGTCAAACATATGAAGAGAACTGGGGTTTTGGGTTTCAAACATAAAATTTTCAAGTACCTTCATTTTAGAGTGAGTAAGGAAGGATTCATGCTTACCGTTTCATTTTCATGTTTTAAACTTGTTTAAACCTAGGATTTGACCAAGATTTAAATAGGCATAAAAAATCGAAAGAAATCAAAAATTGAAAAACCAAAGCACATATATATAGCCTTCTTATATCATATAGTAAAAAATTCAAGTTGATAAACAAGGTCTAGACATATTCAAACAAGAAAAATCATGTATCTACACCTAACCATAAACTCTGTCTTAAGTGGTTTTGAGTTTCAAACATGGAAATTTCACAAACCTCCCAGAAAAGCTTCCATTTCACAGTGGGCGAGGAGGATCCATGCTTGCAACACTGGCTTAACGTTTGAAACCAAGCCATATAACTAAAGCACGCGACATAACACGGAGTTTAGCTAGGGTTGGGGGTAGATACATGATTTTCTGGTTGAATATGTATAGACCTTTATCAGCCATTGATTACTTCTTTATGTGACATAAAGAGAGACTACGTGCCTTGGTTTCATTTTTTGTTTTTTGGGACTGTGCTCATGTATTTGGTCTTGGTCAAATCTTACTAGGTTTGACTAGATGAAACAAGTTTAAAACATATGAAAATGAAAGTGAAGCATGTATCATTAGTCCTCCCCGAAGTAAGCTTTTGGATGTTCTTGATTTCCATGTTTGAAACCCAAAGCGACTTCTCTTCATATGCTAGACTTCATAAGATCAACATGGGGTAGATAATGATTTTTCTGGTTTGGATATACCTAGACCTTGTTTAACTTGAATGCTACGATATGACATAAGAAGACTACGTGCTTTTGTTTTTCATTATTCTTTTTTTGAATTTTGTGCCCACCCATTTGTATCTTGGTCAAATCTTAGGTTTGATAATGATTTAAACAAGATTAAAATATGAAAATGCAAGGTAAGCATGGATCCTTCTTCGTCACTCCAAAATGTAGCTCTGGGAGCAAAACCACTTCTCTTCATATGCTTGACTTCATAAGACAAAGGTTTAGGGGTTGGGGGTATAGATACATGATTTGTCTAGTTTGAATATGTCTAGACCTTGTTTATCAACAATTGGCTTACTATATGACATAAGAAAACTATTTGCTTTGTTTTTTCTTTTCTGACTTTTTTTTTCAATTTTGATGCCCATTTGAATCTTGTCGAATCCTAGGTTTGACCAGATAATTTAAACAAGCTTAAAACATGAATATGAAAAGGGCATGTATCCTTCTTAGTCACTCTAAAATGTAGTTTTTGGGAGGTTTTTGATGTTTAAAACCAGAAACCACTTCTCTTCACATGCTTGACTTCATACATAAGACAGAGTTAATTAATTTAGGGGTTTATTAGGGGTATAGATACATGATTTGTGTGGTTTGAATATGTATGGACCTTTTTATTAACTTTAATGCTTACTATATGACATAAAAAGGCTATGTGCTTTGTTTTTTTTTCAATTTTTTCAATTTTGATACCCATTTGAATCTTGTCAAATCTAGTTTGACCAAGATAATTTAAACAAGTTTAAAACATGAATATGAAAGGAAGCATGGATCCTTCTTAGTCACTCTAAAATGAAGCTTTTGGGAGGGGTTTTGAAATTTCCATGTTTGAAATCCAAAATACTTCTCTTCACATGCTTGACTTCATAAGGCAGAGTTTAGGGGTTAGGGGTATAGATACATGATTTGTGTGGTTTGAATATGCCAAACCTTGCTTGTTTATCAACTTTAATGCTTACTATATGACATAAAAGAGGCTATGTGATTTGGTTTTTCATTTTTATGAAGTATTTTTACGCCCATTTGAATCTTGGTCAAATCCTAGGTTTGACAAAGATAATGACAAGTTTAACACGTAAATGAGTTAACTTGGATTTCCTACCCTTTAGTCCGGAAACTTTGTTCTAATGCACTATAATAATCCGCTAGAGTTTTTACCTGTGGTCTGTCACTTACGTGGTGCCATCGTGAGATATTTACTTGATGAGCACAAGTCACGTGCAGCCAAGGTATGACTCCCGGCCATTTCTTTTGTCGAGAAGACGCATGGATCCGTATTGGAAATCTGTGGGTCCTTACGGATCCTTGATCGTCTCACAAAAAAAAACAAATCTCTCTCATTCTCGCTTGCTCGCTCGCTCGCTCGCTCGCTCGCTGCGCGCCTCTGCTCCTTGTGGAAACCACTGCTAAAAGTCAACATCATCACAGAAAAGGAGACTTCCATAATTCTCTCCCTTCTTCTCTCCTTCAGGTGATCCCTCTTCCTCAGTTTCACTCGATGGGCAAACACACATGTGCTGCCTAGTAATAATAAAAAGGTAGAAAAATAAATCGACCTACGAATATATAATTAAATAGGTTAAACTAGGGTTTTACCCAGTACTACAGATCAAGGTTCAAAAAATCCAACTACGGGGTTCGAACAACACGATTCTAATCCAAGAATTTTTTCGACCTAGGTCACCCAAATGGCCTCAAACTATAGGGTTAGCATCTAGTGCAGTATGTGTGAAAATGTATGCACTATGTGTGCTATAACTTGTATGTCTTTCATATTTGAACCAAATTTGAATAAGTTTGAAATATTTGAAAAGGGGCTTTTGGCTTAAACGTTTGAAACCAAAAACCACTTCTCTTCATGCATGCTTGACTTCATAAGACAGAGTTTAGCTAGGGTTAGGGGATAGATGCATGATTTTCCTGGTTTGAATATGTCTAGACCTACTTTATCAACTTAATTGAATGCTTACTATATGACATAATAATACTATGTGCATTGTTTTTTATTTTTTTGATTTTTTTAAAATTGTATGCCCATTTGAATCTTGGTCAAATCCTAGGTTTGAACATGGTTTAAACAAGTTTAAATCATGAATATGAAAAATTAAGCATCTATATATCCTTCTTAGTCACTCAAAATGTAGCTCTTGGGAGGTTTTTAGAAATTTCCATGTTTGAAACCAAAACCACTTCTCTTCATGCATGTTTGACTTCATAAGACAAGAGTTTAGCGTTAGGGGTAGATACATGATTTTCAGGTTTAATATATGTCTAGACCTGGTTTATCAACTTAATTAATTGATTGTTTACTATATATAAGAAGACTATGTGCCTTGGTTTTAAATTGTTTTTTTTGAATTTTACGCCCATATATTTGAATCTTGGACAAATCCTAGGTTTGACCAAGATTTAAACAAGTTTAAACATAAAAATAAAAAGGGAAGCATGTATCCTTCTTAGTCACTCTAAAATGAAGCTTTTTGGATGTTCTTGAAATTTCCATTTTTGAAACCAAAAACGACTTCTCTCTTCATGCTAGACTTCATAAGATCGACAGGGGGCAGATACATGATTTGTCTGGTTTGGATATGTCCAAACCTTGCTTGTTTATCAACTTGAATGCTTACTATATGACATAAGAATGCTTACCATATGTTTGAATTTTAAAAGCATATAGTCTTCTTATGTCATATAGTAAGCATTCAAAAGTTTTTCTTTGAGAGAGTAGCATGCATTCAAAAGTTGATAAATAAGATTTGTACATATTCAAACCAGACAAATCATGTATCTACCCATATGCATATATATATAACCCTATACTTTTGTCTTATGAAGACGTCAAGGATGAAGAGAAGTGGATTTGGGTTTCAAACATGGAAATTTCAAAAACCTCCCAAAACATGTATATATATCTACCCCTAAACCCTAATCTTTGTCTTATGAAGCCAAGCATATGAAGAGAAGTGATTTTGGGTTTCAAACATGGAAACTTCAAAAACCTCCCAAAAGCTTCATTTTAGAGAGACTAAGAATGATCCATATGCTTACCTTTTCATTGCCATGTTTTAAACTTGTTTTAACCTTGGTCAAACCTAGGATTTGACCAAGATTCAAATGGGAGTAAAAATTCAGAAAAATTCAAAAAAAAATGAAAAACCAAAGCACATATATATATAGCCTTGATCTTATGTCATATAGTAAGCATTCAAGTTGATAAACAAGGTCGATCTCTAGACATATTCAAAGCAGAAATATCATGTATATATCATATATATCTACCCTAACCCTAGCTAAACTCTGTCTTATGAAGTCAAACATATGAAGAGAACTGGGGTTTTGGGTTTCAAACATAAAATTTTCAAGTACCTTCATTTTAGAGTGAGTAAGGAAGGATTCATGCTTACCGTTTCATTTTCATGTTTTAAACTTGTTTAAACCTAGGATTTGACCAAGATTTAAATAGGCATAAAAAAATCGAAAGAAATCAAAAATTGAAAAACCAAAGCACATATATATAGCCTTCTTATATCATATAGTAAAAAATTCAAGTTGATAAACAAGGTGTAGACAATTCAAACAAGAAAAATCATGTATCTACACCTAACCATAAACTATATCTAAGTGGTTTTGAGTTTCAAACATGGAAATTTCACAAACCTCCCAAAAGCTTCATACAGTGACTGAGGAGGATCCATGCTTACCTTTTGGCTTAAACGTTTGAAATCCAAAACCACTTCTCTTCATGCATGCTTGACTTCATAAGACGGAGTTTAGGGTTTGGGGTAGATACATGATTTTCTTTTTATTTGAATATGTATAGACCTTGTTTATCAACCCCAATTGATTGTACTATGACATAAAGAGACTTCGATGCTGTAGTTTTCATTTTTTTGTTTTTGAATTTTATGCTCATATATTTGAATCTTGGTCAACTTAGGTTTGACTAAGATTGAAACAAGTTTTAAAACATGAAAGTGAAAGTGAGGCATGTATCCTTCTTGAGTCACTCTAAAAATGAAACTTTTAGGTTTTGGAGAATTTCCACTGTTTGAAATCCAAAACCCACTTCTCTTCACATGCTTGACTTCATAAAACCCAGAGTTTAGGGGTTAGGGTATAGATACATGATTTATCTGGTTTAATATGTCTAGACCTTGTTTATCAACTTTAATGCTTACTATATGACATAAGAAGACTATGTGATTTGGTTTTCATTTTTTTGTTTTTATTTTTACGCATTTGAATCTTGGTCAAATCCTAGGTTTGACCAAGATATAAACAAGTTATTAACGTAAATGAGTTAACTTGGTTTTCCTGCCCTTGAATCCATAGGAAACTTTGTTCTCGTGCTATAATAATCAGCAGAGTTTTTACCAGCAAATTCGTAACTTCGTGTGGTGCCCATCGTGAGGTCACACTTCGGTGAGCTGGAGTCACGATGCGGCCAGGTCGTAAACCTCGAAGCTATTTTTCTTTGTCAAGAGAAACGCATCGGTCATGTTGAAATCTGTGGAGTCGTACGGATCGCTTCGGTCGTCTCACAAAAAAAAAAACAAATCTCTCTCATTCTCGGCCTGCTCGGCCTAGCTTCGCTCGCTCGCTAGCTCGCCCTCACCCAGCTCATGACAAACCACAACATCACCCGAAAAAGGGGAGACACCATAATGCTCTCCCTTCTTCTGACCTTCCGAGTGAATGAGTGATCCCTCTTCCTCCGAGTTTCACTCAACGGGCAAACACACATGTGCTGCCTAGTAATAATAAAAAGGTAGAAAAATCGACCTACGAATATATAATTAAATAGGTTAAACTAGGGTTTTACCCAGTACTACAGATCAAGGTTCAAAAAATCCAACTACGGGGTTCGAACAACACGATTCTAATCCAAGAATTTTTTCGACCTAGGTCACCCAAATGGCCTCAAACTATAGGGTTAGCATCTAGTGCAGTATGTGTGAAAATGTATGCACTATGTGTGCTATAACTTGTATGTCTTTCATATTTGAACCAAATTTGAATAAGTTTGAAATATTTGAAAAGGGGCTTTTGGCTTAAACGTTTGAAACCAAAAACCACTTCTCTTCATGCATGCTTGACTTCATAAGACAGAGTTTAGCTAGGGTTAGGGGATAGATGCATGATTTTCCTGGTTTGAATATGTCTAGACCTACTTTATCAACTTAATTGAATGCTTACTATATGACATAATAATACTATGTGCATTGTTTTTTATTTTTTTGATTTTTTTAAAATTGTATGCCCATTTGAATCTTGGTCAAATCCTAGGTTTGAACATGGTTTAAACAAGTTTAAATCATGAATATGAAAAATTAAGCATCTATATATCCTTCTTAGTCACTCCAAAATGTAGCTCTTGGGAGGTTTTTTCGAAATTTCCATGTTTGAAACCAAAACCACTTCTCTTCATGCATGCTTGACTTCATAAGACAGAGTTTAGCTAGGGCGTTAGGGGGTAGATACATGATTTTCCTGGTTTGAATATGTCTAGACCTGGTTTATCAACTTAATTAATTGATTGTTTACTATATGACATAAGAAGACTATGTGCCTTGGTTTTAAATTTTTCTGTTTTTTTTGAATTTTACGCCCATATATTTGAATCTTGGACAAATCCTAGGTTTGACCAAGATTTAAACAAGTTTAAACATAAAAATAAAAAGGGAAGCATGTATCCTTCTTAGTCACTCTAAAATGAAGCTTTTTGGATGTTCTTGAAATTTCCATTTTTGAAACCAAAAACGACTTCTCTCTTCATGCTAGACTTCATAAGATCGACAGGGGGCAGATACATGATTTGTCTGGTTTGGATATGTCCAAACCTTGCTTGTTTATCAACTTGAATGCTTACTATATGACATAAGAATGCTTACCATATGTTTGAATTTTAAAAGCATATAGTCTTCTTATGTCATATAGTAAGCATTCAAAAGTTTTTCTTTGAGAGAGTAGCATGCATTCAAAAGTTGATAAATAAGATTTGTACATATTCAAACCAGACAAATCATGTATCTACCCATATGCATATATATATAACCCTATACTTTTGTCTTATGAAGACGTCAAGGATGAAGAGAAGTGGATTTGGGTTTCAAACATGGAAATTTCAAAAACCTCCCAAAACATGTATATATCTACCCCTAAACCCTAATCTTTGTCTTATGAAGCCAAGCATATGAAGAGAAGTGATTTTGGGTTTCAAACATGGAAACTTCAAAAACCTCCCAAAAGCTTCATTTTAGAGAGACTAAGAATGATCCATATGCTTACCTTTTCATTGCCATGTTTTAAACTTGTTTTAACCTTGGTCAAACCTAGGATTTGACCAAGATTCAAATGGGAGTAAAAATTCAGAAAAATTCAAAAAAAAATGAAAAACCAAAGCACATATATATATAGCCTTGATCTTATGTCATATAGTAAGCATTCAAGTTGATAAACAAGGTCGATCTCTAGACATATTCAAAGCAGAAATATCATGTATATATCATATCTACCCCTAACCCTAGCTAAACTTCTGTCTTATGAAGTCAAACATATGAAGAGAACTGGGGTTTTGGGTTTCAAACATAAAATTTTCAAGTACCTTCATTTTAGAGTGAGTAAGGAAGGATTCATGCTTACCGTTTCATTTTCATGTTTTAAACTTGTTTAAACCTAGGATTTGACCAAGATTTAAATAGGCATAAAAAATCGAAAGAAATCAAAAATTGAAAAACCAAAGCACATATATATAGCCTTCTTATATCATATAGTAAAAAATTCAAGTTGATAAACAAGGTCTAGACATATTCAAACAAGAAAAATCATGTATCTACACACCTAACCATAAACTCTGTCTTAAGTGGTTTTGGGTTTCAAACATGGAAATTTCACAAACCTCCCAAAAGCTTCATTTTACAGTGACTATATAAGGAGGATCCATGCTTACCTTTTGGCTTAAACGTTTGAGCAAAAACCACTTCTCTTCATGCATGCCGGCTTGTAATATAAGACAGAGTTTAGCTATAGGGTACGTTAGGGGGTGTAGATACATGACTCTTATTTGAATATGTCTAGACCTTGTTTATCAACTGAGTGATTACTATGACATAAGACGACTTACGATGCCTTAGTTTTCATTTTTAATTTTTTGAATTTATGCTCATATATTTGAATCTTGGTCAACTAGGTTTGACAAGATTTAAACAAGTTTAAAACATGAAAATGAAAAGGAGGCATGTATCCTTAGTCACTCTAAAATGAAGCTTTTGGGAGGTTTTGGAAATTTCCATGTTTGAAACCCAAAGCGACTTTTCTCTTCTTCATTATAAGATCAACATAGGGTAGATACATGATTTGTCTGGTTTGGATATACCTAGACCTCGTTTAACTTGAATGCATGCATACGATATGACATAAAAAGACTACATGCTTTTGTTTTTCATTATTCTGATTTTTTTGAATTTTGTGCCCACCCATTTGTATCTTGGTCAAATCCTAGGCTTGATAATGATTTAACAAGATTAAAATATGAAAATGCAAAAGGTAAGCATGGATCCTTCTTATTAGTCCTCTAAAATGAAGCTTTTGAGAGCAAAACCACTTCTCTTCATGTGACTTCATAAGACGGGTTTTAGGGGTTAGGGGTATAGATGCATGCATGATTTGTCTAGTTTGAATATATCTAGACCTTGTTTATCAACTTAGTTAGCTTCTTATGACATAAAAACTATTTGCTTTGGTTTTTCTTTTTTCCTGATTTTTTCAATTTTGATGCCCATTTGAATCTTGTCAAATCCTAGGTTTGGTAAGGATAATTAAACCTTAAAACATGAAAATGAAAAAGGAAGCATGTATCCTTCTTTGTCCTCCTAAAAATGAAGTTTTGAGATTTTCAAATTTCCGTGTTGGCGACCAAAACCTTCTCTTCATATGCTTGACTTCATAAGACGAAGTTCAGGGGTTAGGGAGGTATAGATACATGATTTGTCTAGTTTGAATATATGCAGACCTTGTTTATCAACTTAATTAATTAATTGGCTTACTATATGACATAAGAAAACTATTTGCTTTGGTTTTTCTTTTTCCTGATTTTTTCGATGCCCATTTGAATCTTTGTCAAATCCTAGGTTTGACTGAGATAATTTAAACAAGCTTAAAACATGAATATGAAAAGGGAAGCATGCATCCTTCTTAGTCACTCTAAAATGTAGTTTTTGGGAGGTTTTTGAAATTTCCATGTTTGAAACCCAAAACCACATCTCTTCATGCTTGACTTAATTTATAAGACATAGTTTAGGGGTTAGGGGTAGATACATGATTTGTATGGTTTGATATTTCTAGTCCTTGTTTATCGACTTTAATGCTTACTATATGACATAAGATGACTATGTGATTTGGTTTTTCATTTTTATTTTTTATTTTATTTTTACGCCCATTTGAATCTTGGTCAAATCTAGGTTTGACCAAGATTTAGACAAGTTTAACACGTAAAATGAATAAGTAAGCCTGGATCCTTCTTAGTCACTCAAAAATGTACCAATCGATAGTGTGTTAACTTTGCTTCATGGAAATAATAATGTCATGTAAATGAGTTAACTTGGATTTCCTACCCTTGAATCCATAGGAAACTTTGTTCTAATGCGATGTAATAATCATTCCGGTATTTACACCAACATGTACCATCCTTACGTGTGGTGCCCACCGCGTGCGGTCCCACACTTAGGTGAGCTAAGTCACGTGCAGTAAATCATAAACTCCCGGCCATCTTCTTTGTCAAGAGAAGACGCATCAGATGCGTATTGGAAATGAAAAGGTAAGCCTGGACCCTTCTTAGTCACTCTAAAATGAAGCTTTTGGGAGGTTCATGAAATTTCCATGTTTGAAACTAACACTTCTCTTCATGATTTACTTCATAAAACATAGTTTAATTAGAGTTTAGGGGTAGATATATACATGATTTTTATGTTTGAATATATATGTCTAGACCTTTGTTTATCAACTTGAATGCACTTAATACACATATGACATAAGAATGCTAATGCTATGTGCTTTGGTATTTCATTCTTTTGATTTTCTGAATTTTTAGGGCCATTTGAATCTTGGTCAAGTCATAGTTTGAAAAAGATTTAAACAAGTTTAAAACATAAAAATGAAAAGGGTAAGCCTGGACCCTTCTTAGTCACTCTAAAATGAAGCTTTTGGGAGGTTTTTAAAATTCAATGTTTGAAACCCAAAAACCACTTCTCTTCACATGCTTCGACTTCGCAAAACGATTAATTAATTCCGAAGTTAATTACGGGGTATAGATGCATGATTTGTGTGGTTTGAATATGTATGGACCTTATTTATCAACAACTTTAATGCTTACTATATGACATAAGAAAACTATTTGCTTTGGTTTTTCTTTTTTCAATTTTTTTTTCAATTTTGATGCCCATTTGAATCTTGTCAAATCCTAGGTTTGACCAAGATAATTTAAACAAGTTTAAAACATGAAAATGAAAAGGGAAGCATGGATCCTTCTTAGTCACTCTAAAATGAAGCTTTTGGGAGGTTTTTGAAATTTCCATGTTTGAAACCCAAAACCACTTCTCTTCATGCTTGACTTCATAAGACAGAGTTTAGGGTTAGGGGTAGATACATGATTTGTGGTTTAATATGTCTAGACCTTGTTTATCAACTTTAATGCTTACTATATGACATAAGAAGACTATGTGATTTGGTTTTTCATTTTTCTGTTTTTATTTTTCTGCCCATTTGAATCTTGGTCAAATCCTAGGTTTGACCAAGATATAGACAAGTTTAACACGTAAATGAGTTAACTTGGATTTCCTACCCTTGAATCCATAGGAAACTTTGTTCTAATGCACTATAATAATCAACCGAGTTTTTACACCAACAGGTCTGTCACTTACGTGTGGTGCCCATGCGTGAGGTCCCACACTTCAGTGAGCACACAACTCCCAGCCATTTTCTTTGTCAAGAGAAGACGCATCAGGATGCGTATTGGAAGTCTGTGGGTCCTTCTGGATCCTTCGGTCGTCCCTCTCACAAAAAAAACAAATCTCTCTCATTCTCGGCCTCGCTCGACTCGCTCGCTCGCTCGCTCGCTCGCACCTCCTGCTCACTGACAAACCCTGCACAAAAGTCAACATCATCACCCGAAAAAGGGGAGACACCATAATTCTCTCCCTTCTTCTTCCTTCCGAGTGATCCCTCTTCCTCCGAGTTTCACTCGACGGGCAAACACACATGTGCTGCATAGTAATAATAAAAAGGTAGTACTCGTAGAAAAATCGATATACGAATCTGTAATTAAATAGGTTAAACTAGGGTTTTGCCCAGTTCTACAGATCAAGGGTTAAAAAATATCCAACTACGGGGTTCGAACAACACGATTCTAATCCAAGAATTTTTTCGACCTAGGTCACTCAAATGGCCTCAAACTATAGGGTTAGCATCTAGTGCAGTATGTGTGAAAATGTATGCACTATGTGTGCTATAACTTGTATGTCTTTCATATTTGAACCAAATTTGAATAAGTTTGAAATATTTGAAAAGGGGCTTTTGGCTTAAACGTTTGAAACCAAAAACCACTTCTCTTCATGCATGTTTGACTTCATAAGACGTTTAGCTAGGGTTAGGGGATAGATGCATGATTTTCCTGTTTTGATATGTCTAGACCTTGTTTATCGACTTGAATGCTTACATACTTACTATATGACATAAGAATACTATGTGCCTTGTTTTTTTATTTTTCAATTTTTAGTTTATACCCATTTAATCTTGGTGAATCCTAGGTTTGTTTGAACATGGTTTAAACAAGTTTAAATCTCATGAATATGAAGAATTAAGCATCTATATACTGTATCTCCTTCTTACTCCTCAAAATGTAGCTCTTGGAAGTTTTCCGGAAATTTCATGTTTGAAACCAAACCACTTCTCTTCATGCATGGTTGACTTCATAACATAGTTTAGGGTTAGGGGTAGATATATACATGATTTGGTTTGAATATATGTCGTTCTTCATTTGCTTAACAGATATGCCTATATATGTGGTATAATAATGTGTGTCCTTTGGTTTTTCATTCTTTTGTTTTTTTATTTTTATACCCATTTGAATCTTGATCAAATCCTAGGTTTTTGACCAAGATTTGAACAAGTTTAAAACATGAAAATGAAAAGGAAGCTTGTATATCCTTCTTAGTCACTCTAAAATGGAAGTTTTGGGAGGTTTTGAAATTTCCATGTTTGAGGCAAACCTTCTCTTCATGCTAAGGCTTATGAACAATTTAATTGGGGTTAGGGGTAGATACGCAGTTTATACTTGGTTTGAATATGTCCAAACCTTGCTTGTTTATCAACTTGAATGCTTGCTATATGACAAGAATGCTTACCATATGTTTGAATTTTAAAAGCATATAGTCTTCTTATGTCATATAGCTAGTAATTTTTCTTTGAGAGAGTAGCATGCATTCAGAAGTTGATAAATAAGATTTGGACATATTCTTGATTTCAAATCATCTTGTCTACACACCTAACCTAAACTGTCTTATGAAGTCAAGCATGAAGGAGAGTGCTGGGATTACAGGCATGGAAGTTTCTCAAGAACCCAAAGCTTCATTTTGTTGACTAAGAGATAGAACTTACCTTTCATTTTCATATTTAAACTGTTGCTCTTGAGCCTAAATTTGGCAATTTAAATGGGCATAAAAAATCAGAAAAAGCAGAAAAAATGAAAACCCAAATAGCATAGCCTTCTTATATGTATGATAAGCATTCAGTTGACAAACAAGTCTGAACATTCAACTGAGCTTGTGTATCTACCCCTAACCCTAAAACCACAGTCTTCTGAAATCGAGCATGAAAGAAAGTGGTTTTGAAATTTATGGAAATTCAAAAACTACTGTGAGCTTCATTTTAGAGTGACTAAGAAGAATCCATGCTTACCTTTTCATTTTCATGAGTTTAAACCTTGATAAAACCCAGGATTTTACCTATTTAATCATAGATTCATAGGTCGATTTTTTACTTTTTTATTTTTACTATGCAGCACATGTGTGTTTGCCCGTCCAGTGAAACTCGGAGGAAGAGGGATCACACGGAAGGAGAAGAAGGGATAGCAGTCACGGGGCCCCTCTTATTATTTATGGTGTATATCTTTTTTCTGGTGATGTTGACTGTTGTGCAGCGTTTGTCAGTGCGCAGGAGGTGCGAGGCTGCGAGCGAGCGAGTCGAGCGAGGCCGAGAATGAGAGAGATGTTTTTTTCTTTTTCTTTTCCGTGAGAGGGACAACAGAAGGATCCAGAGACGACTTCCACTACGCATCCTGGTGCGCGTCTTCTCTTGACAAAGAAGATGGATGGGAGTTTGCGTACCTACTAATCTACTATAGTACTACTACTACACAAGAACCATATACATGTCAAACTTTTCAATCATGACCCACATGCATTTTATGTATATATTCAGAACTTTTAATGCATGCATGAAAACTCAGCAAAATATGTGCATTTTGGGTTGTCGCACATAAATGTGCTTTTACTTGTCTGCCACCAATCCAATTTTCATGTTAGGGGGAAACACGACACACGATGGACATTTCCAATGTTTCACGAATTAATTATCTCAATTTGCATCCATATATATATGCGCCTGGTTACTGAAAGATCGAACCAAAGGTGAACTTGAAACGTTTTAATTTTCATGTTTTAAACTTGTTTAAATCTTGGTCAACCCTTGGATTTGACCAAGATTCATAAAAAATTCAAAAACATAGTCTTCTTATGTCATACAGTCAACATTCAACTTGATAAAACAAGATCTAAACATATTAAAAGAAGAATCATGTATCTACCCCCTAACCCTAAACTCTGTCTTTTGAAGTCAAACATGAAGATACGTGGTTTTGGGTTTACAAAATGGAAATTTCAAAAACCTCCGAAAAGCTTAATTTTGGAGTGACTAAGAAGGATACATGCTTACTTTTTCATTTTCATGTTTTAAACTTGTTTAAAGCTTGGTCAAACCTAGCTAGCTTGGATTTGACCAAGACTCAAGTGCGCATAAAAAATTCGAAAAAACCCCCAAAAATGAAAAACCATAACACATAGTCTTCTTGCGTCACATATATTGTAAGCATTCAAGTGTTGATAAACAATATCTAGACATATCAAACAAGAAAAATCATGTATCTATACCCCTAACCCTAAATTTGTCTTATGAAGTCAAGCATGAAGAGAAGTGGTTTGGGTTTTCAAACATGGAAATTTCGAAAACCGCCCAAAAGCTTCATTTCGGACTGACTAAGAAGGATCCATGCTTACCTTTTCATTTTCATGTTTTAAACTTGTTTAAATTCTTGTTCAAACCTAGGATTTGGCCAAGATTCAAATGGGCATAAAAACAATCGAAAAAATCAAAAATGAAAAACCAAAGCACATAGTCTTCTTATGTCACATAGTAAGCCATTCAAACCTATTCAAACCAGAAAAATCATGTATCTACCCCTAACCCTAAACTCATTTGTCTGATGAAGTCAAGCATGAAGAGAAGTGGTTTTGGGTTTCAAACATAGACATTTCAAAAGCCTCCCAAAAGCTTCATTTTGGAGTGATTGAGAAGGATCCATGCTTAATTTTTCATTTTAATGTTTTAAACTTGTTTAAATCTTGGTTAAACCTATGATTTGACCAAAATTTGATTTGGCATGAAAATTCAAAACAAATCAAATAAATAAAAAACCAATGCACATAGTACATCTTCTTATGTCATATACTAAGCATTCAAGTTGATAAGCCAGGTCTAGACATATTCAAACTAGAAAAATCATGTATCTACCCCTAACCCTAAACTCGATTTGTCTTATGAAGTCAATCATGAAGAGGTGTTTTGGGTTTCAGACATGGAAATTTCAAAAACCTTCCAAAAGCTTCATTTTGAAGTTACTAATTAAGAAGGATCACTACAAGAAAAGTTTGGCAAATTTTCTTGTAGTGGATCCAGGCTTAATTTTTCATCTTCATGTTTTAAATTTTGGTCAAACCTTAGGATTTGACCAAGATACAAATGGGCATAAAAATTCAGGGTAGCATCATACCCCCCTCCTTCCCGCGTAGAAAAAGTGTTAGGCGAGTAGTAGAATGGCATGACCAACAAGTTTCAAGTAAAATTTTGAATATGACCAAAATATACCAATTGATAGATGTGTGTGACCCAAGATTGAGCCATGGTACATTTTGCCAACAAAGTAGCAATTGAGTTGGCTTTCTACCTTAGTAGGCGTGCATTGGAAGGATGCATTATGCCGGCAAAGTTTTCAAACGTTCAAACTTTTCCGGTTTCTCATACAGTATTTGGCTCCTTGAGAAGCATTGATGTGATCATATAAGGTTATCCAAAACTTCGCCTTTCCCGTATTTGCCCGAGCACTCGACACCCCTCGTCCCATGGCGACTCCTCCAGCCATAGCCCCGTGCACCCAGGCTCCACGACTCAGCCTCGGAGGGGTGTGCGCTAAAAGCTCGCAAATGTCTGTGTGCCATTGGTGTGCGATGAAGCAGGCGGCTCTGTGTCTTGCTGTGGCTAGACTCCTGGCGCCCTTTGATCTAGGAGAGGGAGAGGAGGGAGGGGGTCCCATGAAGCGGCGGTGGCCCAGGTATCGGCGGCAGCCCAGGCAGCAGCGGCAAAGTGGGCTGGTCGGAGCATAGGCATGCGCCGGGGGCGAACCTCGCCGGGTGAGGATGCTTCCATTGTGAAGAAGCACTTGCCATCCAGGGCTTCGGGTTCGCCAACAAACTCAGCGCCTCGGTCCATGGCGTTGCCGTCGTGGGGACGTCGGGGGCGGCGGCGACGTGCTGCAGCCCCAGCCTTTAGTGGGGACCAAAGTGCGACCGACCACATCACGGCGTCGGCAGCATTGGGGATGCCGATGGGCATCCACTGCCACACACAGATTTGGGAGGTTCTGGCCGGGCCGAGTTCCAAACTTCCATCATCGGAGCCGAGGGCTTGGTACTTCAAATTCCGAATCAGGCAATCCTTCGACCCCAATCAGCTTCTGCCTGTGGTCCAAATCCGAGATATCTTGGCGGCAGCTATGCTGGTTAAGCTTAGCCGGACAGCGGCAATCGACGATCTGCAAAACCTAGATGCCTTCCGAGGATTTGCAGCAGCCGTCAATGCACTCGTGGAGGCATCGCATGCTGGTAGCAGCGGCGAATGCGGGTATGTTGTTTTACTCCCTTTGTATGCTTTTGTCATAAAAATCAATTTGCTAATTCTCATTCGATTGAAAATCAGACCCATTCACCATCAACTCTCAAACAGTGGACACTAGTAATATGTAGAACTAGAAATTACACAAGATTTCTGTACTGCTAGTACTATTACTTCGACGCTACATGTTGTTTACACGAGGAAATTGCACAAACTACCGCTTATTGCTGCCTTCTTGCTTAAAACACTTTTTAAAACTGTAATTTTTTTCCGCACAAACCACCAACTATCGTTTTCTGTTGCAGGGAATTTCAAATTTAGGATTGAGCTGTTTAAGAGCAAATCAGATGATCGGGGACCACCAACTACTATAGTTTTAATTGCAAATAGAATAGATTTTGCAAAATTATGAAACGCACATAACGTTTGAATTACTACAATTTTTTTGAAGGTTTGATATTTTCATCATTTTTGTGTGAATCTTACACCAAGTAACACAACTTTCAGACGGAATACAAAATATTTTCAAACTTCCTAGATTTGATAGCTCAAATATTTTTAATTACTAGTTTTTCAGTATTTTAAAAAGTCGAAACAATATATTTTGGCTGAATGTTAGAAAATATATTTCATGATTATCCCATATTAGTTAAGAAGTACATAAACTAGTAGTAGTAATAAAGAACAGAGGGAGTTTATGGAGATACATCCATTAAGGGCATGTTAGTGTGTGTTGGTGTATTACTTATGCCTTCTTTGGTTAATACACTTCTCAAGTGATCCCCGCAAACCCTCTATTCTTGCCTAGAATACAAAAACTCCCCATCAAAGTATTAGTGCATTTTTTGGATGAGTATTCGAGAGGATTGGGTGAACACCAAGGATTTGCATAGGGAATTGGTACAATTGAATCCTTGGCTGTTTGATTTGTAGGATTGTTTCCGATAGGAATTTTTCCTAAGGATTTCTTTGCACAGATTCCATAGAAAATTAAACATCTACTCATACCTCTTTTTAAGAATGCTTTACTTTTCCTATGGTGGAATCAAACAAAGTTTGGATTCTATGAATTCCTATAGGATTGGAGTGGACATGACATTGCAATCCTACATTTCCCTATTCCTACATCTTTCGGTAGGCATTTGCCTAGAATAAATAACCATGTGTATTACGGAGTAGCAGTAAAATATAGGTTTATTTCTCTAAAGCATCTTGCACTGTACTAGTACATGGCTTAAGAGACAATATTTTTACCATTTTTTTGCGAGAAGACAATATTATTACCATAGTTACTAAGTACATTTTATTGGATGATGAAGTGATAGCCCTCATCAATGCATTGTGAATTATTAGGGCATGGGTCACACGTGATTTACGAGTACACCGCACGATCGAGAGCCGCCGTCCCTCTTTGCTTTTTACCGATGCGGCGGAGCTCCTCCCCACACCCACGAATAACTGAAAGCCACAACTGCTGGGGAAAAGTCTTGCGCCGAGAAAATCTACAACCGTGGTTGAGTACATGTGTTTCTTAAGATACGAGTGCTCCAATGCATTTTTTCTTTCCTTTTACTAATTTACCTTGAAAATCCTGCACGTCCACTTATTTGTGGACGGAGGGAGTATCACGCCAAGAGGAAGTAGGACAATACTTTTGCCAGCTGTTGGCTCTTCTATTGTTCTTGCTCTAAAGAAACCCCGATTGTGAAAGGCCAAGGCGTACTTCTTTTGGTCACGCAAAATTCAAAATACTGCCATGGACATTGAATTGACATGACAACACATAGCTTGGGATGTCCAAATTTGCACGTTAGACCAGTGACTTGTTCTTCACCTTTTCAGAGGGAACAGTGACTTTTTATTATGGGTCTATACACTTTCCAAGAAACAGGAGGAGATGCTGTAGAGTGTAGAGGAGCGAAGTCAAGCGCCCCGCCCCCACCTGCCCTATTTCTGTTCACCTCCATCGTCTACCTCCGCCCCCGCCCGCACCAATCGACCACCTTCCATAGCACACGCCAGTGCCGCCGCCATGCAGCTTTAGAATCAATTCCACCGCCCAGTTTGAGAGCCTCCGTTCTTCATCTTCCCCGCCACCTGCCGCCATCGAACCCAAATTAAACTCCAATCAGTTGAACCCAAACCTCATAGACCCACCCCCTGCCCTGCGATGGCGGCATCGAACAAGGAAAATGATGACTCTGAACTGTTTCAGAAGGTCTTTTCCGAAGGTCCCCTTGAAGAACTCGTAACAAGATGCGACGTCATCACCGCCGCGAGCCTCGTCGGTTCGTCCAAACTATTTTTCGACTCTGCAAATGATAGTGCAACTCTATCTTTTTCTCTCCCGTTTGGCCTCCCATGTGTTCTTCATTCTCACCCGACGAAGGTAGCACGGGATTGCAAGCTGACGCCGCTGGACAGGTTCTCCTCCGACGCTGTGATGCCAGACGGTACGGGTAAGCAGTGGGTAGGTGCCAATGGAGATTGGGTTGCCATGGTTGACACTGGCTTTCCTGCTTGCAAATGGAAACTTGTCAACGTCTACACTCGCCGTGAAATTCCTCTCCCTGTGCCGTTTGAAACCACCCACATTCCAAATATATACCACCACAACCTTCGTGCTATTATATTTCACAAGATATATATTTGCCAAGTTCCCACAGCTGCTGGGGGGTACAAAAATTTCTCTCTTGTTGCTGTTTTTGACATCAGAGTTGCCCTCCTTTGCGGCGAAGATTCTGGATGGACAGTTCTTACAGAGCCCAAGTCCCACATCTTTTACAATTACAGCGATGCAATTCTCCACAATGGGCTTGTGTTTGCCACAACTCATACTGGCACTGTTCACGCATGGAATCCTCAGCAAGCTGGTAATTTTCCTCCGGACGTAGTGTATGATGAGCTTCATTATTCATGGCTGTAAAGATAATTTTAATGCACAAACTTATTAATTTTCGAACCTGACTGATCTGACTTGGAGGCTTGGGGCATATTTGCTTCGGATGAAATTTCATTGGTATTTAGACTTTTTATTCGAGATGATTACCATAGAAAAATTTGAGGATTGTATAATTAGGAGTTTTATTCTCAGATTGAATTATGTTGGATTTTGACCTCTACTTGAACTTCTTGAAATGAATCCTTTGGTTTCCCATGTGATGTACTGAAATACACCAATATGCTGTATTATTGAATGGAAATGCCATTATATCATCCCATCTGAATCCTAATGCGTTTTCCCAATTCTTACGTTTTCAGATTTGTGCAAACCAAACATACCCTTCTTAACAGTAATTTCGTTTTCAAGCAGGTCCTCCGCTGATCGTAGAGCCACCGCCCATTGTGTTTGAATGGCGGTGTGCACTTGATGATGCTCTTGGCCATGATCACGAGGTCGATTATGGCATGTGGTGGTTAGCAAGATCTATAGATGGTTCTAGACTTCTTCTGATCCATACACTGGGCATTGCTGATGAAAGGGAATATTCCTGTAAAGTTTGCCATACTGCTTCTGATCGTCGTGTTCATCATGGTCGCACTGTTGGCAACTATGCTTCTGGGTTTGGTTGCCTGGTGTTCACGAAGGACACTAGTAAGTTAAATGAAGGTATTCCATGGGAAAAGATTGATGACCTTGGAGAATATTCTCTTTTCCTTGGAGTGAACTATCCGATTATGCTGCCATTAGGCGGTGCAGATGTTGTCCCAGGATGTCTGACGAGAAGAAATTGTGTGTACACCTTGCCGAATGAAGCATGGCTTCGCAATTCGCAGCTGCCTGAAATATGCCGATTCAGTCTGAATCGTGAAGATTGCGCCGTTGGTTTCCAAACCAACGCCTTGGAGAAAACATGCAAAACAAAAAAAGATAGGTACCTGGTAAAGACACCGCTTTGGTTCATCCCAAACTTCGCCAACGCCCCGGATTGGAACAAGTGTGATGTTTAATTCTGAAACAGGGCCTGCAGCCATTGTAGCTACTGATAGTATGTAATTTCATAGCTAATGAACGAGGCAATTGTGGTCTACTAGTTACAACTGTTTTGTAAAGAGGTGGTCTATAAGTATACCCCTCTCTTCATTGATGCATTTGTGGTCTACATGATGGTACTCTTAAATATATGGGTGTGGCTCCTCAACACATAATGTGGGAGTATTATTGTGTTAAAGTTGAAGGCTTGATCAACTATAGGTTCACTTCTCTAGTTACATTACTAGGTACTCCGGTTGGCTATGTTGTGATGAAATTGTGTTCTGTTGTTCGGTGAAGACAAAAGTAGAACTATGGTATGCTTATGTTTAAGAGCAAGCGAGGGTTTAGCTTGAGATGTTAAAATTCAGATTTGAACTATTTTTTGATATGGAAATTTGAAATATATATGGTACTGTATATGATTATGTGTAACAACAAGCGACGAAAGGGCTGATGCTCCTATTCCTTGTCGGCGGGAGGACTATGTGTGCGGCGACTTGAGCCAAATTAGAAGGCCATAGCTATGTTGATTGGTCCTTGAAGTTGGAGGGGCTAGGATTTCGGATGAGCGGAGTGGGGGAAGTTGTTGCTCATGGAACATAAGTCCTTAAAATAGTAATGTTAGTATATAGGAGTACAAGGTATATACTTGTACTATTTTAGTACTATAATAAGTATATCGGGTTCATCAAAAAGAATTATCTCGGGTTCACAACCACGTGGGGTCAAGGTGAGGGAAAGTTGGTCAATACCTCTTACCGCTATATCCCCGCCCCAAGTTCTAATGCGCAAGTGCTGTTATTTTTTTTAAGGGAAATAGTGGTTCCTCTCTCCCGGAAACATGCCCCGCATCTCCACCTCCTAGTATCGTAGTACTACTACTGCATCTTCTCCAAAAAAAACCCTCTTCTGTCTCTTTCTCCCGTTCACCCCTCTCTCCCTTGCATTGGATTACCGACTCCAATGAAGCAGAAGCGTAAGATTGAGGAGATTCCTGATTGCTACCACCAGTCCATGGGGTGGGGCAACCTCCACTACCCACTGGTGGAGAACATAGCCGAGCGGGCGGATATCCTCAGCACTGGTCGCCTCGCTCGAGGCATGATCGGCATGCGGCATGCCATCCGCGGAGCGCATAAGGTTCCGTTCGGTTTACCGAGCCTGCTCCACTGCGACCCCGAGACATGGCCAGACGACCGCGACAATACTGTAAGAGTATTTATTTATTTACTCATCTCGTTTCAGCTTGTGTTTTTTCAATCAACTTTTCTTATTGCCAAACATCATGCATGAATTTAGACTCAACATAATCACCTGATTTGGGAGTACTGTAAGGTTTGCTGCCTTCACTATGCACATGTACTCTTCGGAATTGCTTTATTTATCCATTATATCTGTGCTTCAGTTCTGCACAATCCGCTCTTCATTCTGTCGAATACCTTGCATGCATAGACAATTTTGAAACAAATCCTATTTGCAGGGCATTCACGCGTTGCTGATGCCATTAGACAAGCCGACAGTTCCAGCATTTATCCATACCAAGGAGGAACTGGATGGACATGGACCCATGCACTGGGTGGGTTGTAACGGCGACTGGGTGGCATTTGTCCAGCAGGACGGGCACTTGACGATCCGCAACATATACATATCAGATACTATTATACCTCTTCCATCTCTGCAAGATGCAGGAATTTCTTTGGGCCCTACTAGTGAATGGTGGCATGGCAGCCCACCATTCCTGTTCAAATACAAAATAGATAAAAGTTTGGAACTGCTCAAAGTACGGATCGTCAAGAGGCCGTACAAAGATGATCTAGCAGGGCCATGGCATTACGAGGTAATCGTTGTATTTGACGAATTGATTGCTATCCTACAAGCGCCCCTAGAAAAGGAGTGGAATATCCTGAGAAACCCTGAATTCTTTGATAGAAACAGCTATGTCGATGCCATGGGCATTCCTGGATATGGTACAAGTTCACACCTACATCGTGTATACGCAGTTACATATCCGTATGGAGATGTTCTGGTTTGGGAACCATATACCTGTGGTGAGTCTTTGTTTTATGTCTTAACTAGTAAATGGCATGCTGCACATGTTGGACCAATTACGATTCGCAATACTGATGTATAAAAGTTGCGTTCTAAATGTTGTTCAAACTTTCAATACAACTAATAATTTGGTTATACCATCAAAATAAGTGTGAGCATACAGTTTATAAATATGAACAAAAATTTGGAACCTTTCTTAATCACTATCAAGTGGGACGTGTGATATCGGTGTGAGACTGCTCTGATTTTTCTTCATAATGGAAACATGACGGTTCTAGAAACACGTGGACACTGGTGTGGTATTTTTTTCACGCGAATACCTCTAATCCCAACCGTTAGATTTTGGACACCAACAGTTGGAATTGCTGCTACATGTCTTGTTAAAAACTGGTGCCTTATAGTAGTAGAAAATAGAAGATAGAAGAGAAGAGATAATTTTCAGTGTAGTTCCTACTTGCTGCATTGTGGTTGATCTTTGTGCATTGCAGGGACACATGCAGCCCCGCGTCTCATTGACGCCCCTGTCATTGAAGATGAAGAAGCAGAAGTGGCTGCAATTTTCGCTCAAATCGAGGGAGATGCTGTCATGGAAGATGATGAAGCAAATGTGGCTCAAGGCGATGGAGGTGCCGATGAAGATAATGATGCTGATGAAGAAGAATTAGAAGAAGAAGAATTAGAAGAAGACGAATTTGATGATGAAGAATTAGATGATGAAGAATTAGATGATGATGGTGATAATCATAATTATGAAGATGAAGATGTATTTCTTGGATTTTCTGACCAGCGCACTTGGTTCCTGGCACCAATGAGAGCAGAGTCCATTACTGGTGAATCTGATCTCGCGTGGATTCAGGTTAAAGGTTATCGGCCCATCCTCGGTCCTCCAATATTACATATGGGTAACAAGCTGAGGTCTTATCCTTTGGTACGGTGCTACGTTTTCTTGAGATCTGCCCATACCTTGGACCCTGTAGAAGAGGCAAGGTGGGAAAGATTGAACAATTTGAAGGGGCGTTCTTTATTTCTTGGACTCAATCACCCAATTTTCATGCTACCCCCGCCAGTCGACGCAGAGGCTGCAGAACCAGATTTCCAATTGTTCAAACCTGACTGTGTCTTTGCTACCCACAATCGCGCCCGTGATACATGGATACGTCCAAGGCCAAATTGGTGCAGAATGCACGTCAATGGAGGTCCTGCCATAGGCTCAAGATTGCAGTACAAAAAAGAGAAGACTGAACATAGAGCCGAAGCACCCATGTGGTTCGTCCCAACACTTCCACCTGTTTTTCCTTGAGAAATAAGAGACAGATGGTGACCTTATTTTATAGAGAAAACATAGTGTTCGTGAACTTAACCTCATGAACATTCGCTGTTCGGTTTTTGCTGAAATCAAAATTTTGCAGAGATGAAGATCTTTGTTTGAATCCCGTGCTGAACATATTTTTCACAAATTAGCTACCCGTATTGTGATGAATACATGCTGGTTTGTTGTTTGGTGCAGTAGCAGACATGAAGATCTTTGTCCTGAATACCACAATGGACATCTTTTTTTTCTTCAAAAATTAGCTAAGCTCACGCTATTAGGCGCAAATGCCTATTAAGAGATTTGGTGCTCTTGGGCACCATTGCTCCTGCTATTTTAGAAAAAAATAAAAAAAAAATTTATTTGTTCAAAAAATTAGAAAACAAATCATGGAGTAGCTAATGAATTGTCCCATAAACGTGCAAAATTTCAGTTTCAAATACAAAAAATTCTGGGCTACACAAAAGTAACAAACGTGTGGATCTGGGTATGCATATTTCAAATCTCCAAATTTCAACAGATTGTCTTTTTTGTGTAGTCTACAATATAAAGAATATCATATTAAAATTTTACACGCTTGTAGGTTACTTTATTTATTATGTCTACATTCATTTTCAGATTTTTTTGAAACAAATATGTATGCTATTTGATTTTTTTTAAACAGCAGAGCACTGGTGCCCATTAGCCAAAGACACTTTTCGCAAATGCCTACAATAAAGGAACGGATGGTGACCTTATTTTATAGAGAAACCATAGTGTTTGTGAAGTTAAAGTCATGAACACACGCTGTTCGGTTTTTGGTGAAATCAAAATTTAGCAGAGATGAAGATCTTTGTTTGAATCCCGTGCTGAACATATTTTTCACAAATTAGCTACCCGTATTGTGATGAATACATGCCGGTCTGTTTTTCGGTGGAGTAGCAGACATGCAGGGGATCGAAAGAAACGGCAAAGTAGCCAGAAATCAGGGGTCAAATATAAATTCGAGAAAGGAAACGTTTATTCAACAGTCAGGCTGACATGTGGGACGTATCTTGCAGCCGCAGCCCCAACATTTATCATTCAGAGAGGATGACATGTGGGACCCACGAACCAGTATCGTTCTCGGCGTTTCTCAAAGGGGGCAGGAGATCGAAAGAAAAAGGCAAGTAGCTCGAAATCAGGTGTCTTAAAAATCCAAGAAAGGAAAGGTTTATCGCACAAAGAGGCTGACATATTGTACCCAGTTTGCAGCAGCGTCATCAACGTTTCAAAGGCGGTGGAGTTCGAAAGAAAAAGGCAAATAGCCAGAAATTAGGGGTCAAAAATAAATCCAGCAAAGGAAACTTTTATCGTACAAAGAGGCTGACATGTGGGACCCAGCCAGCAGCGTCCTCAACGTTTCTAAGGTGGCAGGCAATGGAAAAAAGGCAAATAGCCAGAAATTAGGGGTCAAAAATAAATGCAACAATAGAAACTCTTATTGTTCATAGAGGCTGACATGTTGGACCCATGAGCCAGCAGGGCCCTCAACGTTTCAAAGGCGTCACGGGATCAAAAGAAAAGAACCAAGTAGTCATTAATTAGGTGTCAAAAATAAATCCAAGAAAGTAAATGTTTTACTTTTCATAGAGGCTGTCATATGGGACCCATGAGCCAGCAGCGTCCTCAACGTTTCTAAGGCGGCTGGGGATCGAAAAAAAAAGCGAAGTAGCCATTAATTAGGGGTCAACTATAAATCCAAGAAAAGAAATGTTTATTGTTCTTAGAGGCTGACATGTGGGAGCTATGCGCCAGCAGCGTCCTCATCGTTTCAAAGGCGGTCGGGGATCCAAAGAAAAAGGCAAATAGCCAGAAATCAGGGGTAAAAAAAAATCCAAGAAAAGAAATATTATTGTTCATAGAGGCTGGCATGTGGGACCCATGAGCCAGCAGCGTCCACAATTTCAAAGGCGGCACAGGATCGAAAGAAAAAGGCAAGTGACCAAAAATCAGGGGGTAAAAAATCCAAGAAAAAAACTTTATTGTACATAGAGGATGACATGCGGGTCCCATGAGCCAACAACTTACTCGTCGTTTCAGAGGGCCGAGGCGGCATGAGATCGAAAGAAAAAGGAAAGTGACCAAATATCAGGAGCAAAAAATAATCCATGAAAAGAAACTTTCATTGTACATAGAGGATAACATAGGGTCCCATGTTGTAGCAGCGGTCAACGTTTCAAAGACGGCATGAGATCGAAAGAAAAGGCAAGTGACCAAATATCAAGAACAAAAATAATCCAGAAAAACTTTTATTGTACCTTTAAGTCGGCGTGAGATTGAAAGAAAAGAACTGAAGTGACCAAATATCGGGGCAAAAACCTAGAAAAGAAACTTTTATTGTACATAGAGAGTATGACATACAGGACGCTGCAGCATCCTCAACGTTTCCAAGGCGGCAGGGGATCAAATGAAAAGGAAATAGCCAAAAAGCAGAGGGTGAAAAAAATCGAAGAAAAGAAACTTTTATTGTTCGTAGTGGATGACATGTGGGACCCATGAGGCAGCAGCATCCTCAACGTTTCCAAGCAGCAGGGGATCGAAAGAAAAAGGAAATAGCCAAAAATCAGAGCGTGAAAAATAATCCAAGAAAAGAAACTTTTATTTTACATAGAGGATGACATGTGGGTCCCATTTTGCAGCAGCGGTCTCAATGTTTCATATGCGGCTTGAGATCAAAAGAAAACGAAAGTAGCCCGAAATTAGGGGGAATAAAACTCCAAGAAAAGAAAGTTTTTTGTACATAGAGGATGACATACGGGTCCCAAGGCGGCAGGGGAACAAAAGAAAAAGGAAATAGCCAAAAATCAGAGGGGTGAAAAAAAATCCAAGAAAAAAGAAAATTTTAGAGTTCATAGTTCATAGAGGATGACATGCGGGTCCCATGAGGCAGCAGCGTCCACAACGTTTCCAAGGCGGCACACAGGACCAAAAGAAAAAGGATGTACCCCTGCTGGGCCTTTTGATCAAAAAATAATCCAAGATAAGGAAGATATAAATTGGGGCTGCCTGGCCATCTGGGCCTTCTAACCTGCTGGACGTCTTTTGACTCGTACAATTTCAGCCCACTCCAAAACAAGAAAGTCCTATGCTTCGCAAAAACAAAACAAAAACAAGGAGATTCATATTAGTTCGTTTATGTAAAAATAAAGATTTAATTTATCCGTTTGCAATAGCTCAGAGCGAAATACACTTTTTATTGTCTGTAAAATAATCAAGATATCACATGTTTCTTGTACGGGGAGGCTGACATCGGGACCCATGAGCCAGCAGCGTCGTCAAAGTTTTAAAGGCGGCAGGGGAT
Source organism: Lolium multiflorum (assembly GCA_030979885.1). NCBI lineage: Eukaryota > Viridiplantae > Streptophyta > Magnoliopsida > Poales > Poaceae > Lolium > Lolium multiflorum. Next base: position 52,632 of record JAUUTY010001341.1, read on the forward strand.
CGAAAGAAAAAATAAATCAAAAATCAGTGGGTAAAAAAATCGAAGAAAAGAAACATTTATCGTTCTGAGAGGATGACATGCGGGACCCATGTGGCAGCAGCATCCTCAACGTTTCCAAGGCAGCACGGGATCCAAAAAAAGGCAAAAGCCAGAAATTAGGGGTCAAAATAACTCCAAGAAAAGAAAGGTTTATCGTCCATAGAGTCTGACATGTGGGACCCATTAGCGAGCAGATTCTTCAACGTTCAAAGGCGGCAGGGGATCAAAAGAAAAAGGAAGTAGCCAGAAATTAGGGGTAAAAAATAACTCCAACAATGGAAACTTTTATTGTTCATAGAGGATGACATGCGGGACCCATGAGCCAGCAGCTTCCTCAACGTTTCAAAGGCGGCATGGGATCGAAAGAAAAAGGCAAGTGACCAAATATCAGGGGAGCGAAAAATAATCCAAGAAAGAAACTTTGTGTACATAGAGGATGACATGCGGGTCCATTTAGCCGGCCAGTGATATCCATAGTTTGAGAGGCGGCAGGGGCTCGAAAGAAAAAGGCAAGTGACCAAATATAAGGAGCCAAAAATCCAAGAAAAGTTTTACTAGTACATAGAGGATGACATGCGGGTCCCATTTAGCATCGGTATCATAGTTTGGGAGGCGGCGGGGATCGAAAAGAAAGAGCAAGTGACCAAATGAGAGTTGCAAAAATAATCAAAAAAAGAAAAAGTTTTCAACGTTTCAAAGCGGCGAGGATCAAAGAAAAAGTAGCAGAAATTAGAGGCAAAAATAACTCCGAAGAAACTTTTATTGTTAGAGGACAACATGGGGGACCCGCAGGCATTGACTCTCAGCGTTTCAAGGTGGCATACAATTCGAAAGAGAAAAAAAGCGCCATTGACCAAATGTAGGTGCCAAAATAATCAAAAGATTTATTGTACGTAGAAGGGGATGACACTCACCGGGTCCCATTTTACTTGTGTTGGTCTCGATGTTTGAAATAGAGCGAGATCAAAAGAAAAAGAAATGCAGCTAGAGAAGTAGAGTCAAAAAAAAATCAAGAAAAGTTGATGGACATAGGAGAGTTGACATCTTAGATTTATGTACGTTGACCTCAACGTTTCAAAGTGGGGGATCAAAAAGTAAAAAAAAGACAAGTGTGAAATATCGGGGGCAAAAATGGGAGGGTGAAAAAATCCAAAAGCAAAACTTTTATAGCACATAGAGGATGACATCGGGTCCATGAGTAATGGAGTTCCTCAATTTCAAGCGTAGCATGAGATCGAAAAAGAAAAGGCAGTAGCGAAATATAAGGAGCCAAATAATTCAAGAAAAGCTTGATTACATAGAGGATGACATACGGGTCCCATGAGCCAGCAGGTACCTCAACGTTTCCAAAGTGACGAGAGACATCAAAAGAAAAAAGAAATAGCCAAAAATCAGAGAGTGAAAAAAAACCATAGAAAATAAACTTTTATAGCACATAGAGGATGACATCGGGTCCCACAGGCAATGGTTCCTCAAAGTTTAAACGTGGCATGAGATCAAGAAGAAAAAAAAGGCAAGTGACCAAATATAGGGGTCAAAAATAAATCCAAGAAAAGAAAGTTTATTGTACGTAGAGGGGATGACATACGGGTCCCATTTGCAGCAGCGGTCTCAACGTTTGAGAAGTTTGCCACGGGATCGAAAGAAAAGACAAGTGACCAAATATCAGAGCCAAAAATAATCCAAGAAAGAAACTTTATTGTACATAAAGGATGACATGCGGGTCCCATTTTGCGGCGACGGTCCTCCAGCGTTTCCAAAGTGACACAGGGACCAAGAAAAATCGTGGCAATCGGAGGTGAAAAATCCAAGAAGAAAGATTTCAATTGAAACTTGTCTGGACATACGGGCTTCCGAACTATCTGCTTGGCCTTTTGACTAAATGTGATTTCAGCCCCTCCAAAACGGAAAGTTAGATTTTCTAAAAAAACGGGGAAAGTCCTATGCTTAGCAAAAACAAAAAACAAGGAGATTCAACATATAAGTTTGTTTATGTAAAAATAAAGATTTAATTATCCGTTTGAAATAGCTCAGAGCGCAATACATTGTTTATTGTCTGCAAAATAATCAAGATATCATATGTTTCTTGTACGGGGAGGCTGACATCGGGGACCCATGAGCCAACAGCGTCGTCAACGTTTTAAAGGCGGCAGGGGATGGAAAGAAAAAATAAACCAAAAATCTGTTGGTAAAAAATCCAAGAAAAGAAACATTTTCGTTAGAGGATGACATCGGGACATGAGACGTGACATCCTCGGCGTTTATTGTTCATAAGTTGACATGGGCAAGTGAGCAGCGGCGTCCTCAAGCGTTTAAAGCTGCAGTCAGAAAGAAAAAATAAGCCAAAAATCGTTTGGTCAACAAAATCCAAGAAAAGAAACATTTATCGTTCAGAGAGGATGACATGCGGGACCCATGAGACAGCAGCTTACTCAACGTTTGAGAGGCGGGGAAATATCCAGAAATTAATGAGGGGTTCAAAATAAATCCATCAAAGAAAACATAGTTCATAGAGGATGACATGTGGAGCCAGACACCTTATGACGTCCTCATCGTTTCGGAGGCGGGAGATCGAAGAAAAGGCAAATGGCAGAAATTAGGGAGTAAAAATAACTCAAGAAAGGAAACTTTTATTGTTCGTGAGGATGACATACGGGACCCATGAGCCAGCAGCTTACTCAGCGTTTCAAGGCGGCATGAGATCGAAAGAAAAAGGCAAGTGACAAAATATCAGGAGCTAAAGATAATCAAGAAGAAAGTTTTATAGTACATAGGGGATGACATGCGGGTCCCATTGTGCGGCGGTCTCAGCGTTTCAAATGCGGCTTGAGATCAAAAGAAAAGAAAGTTGATTGTACATGAGGGGGATGACATACGAGTCCCATGGTGTTGACTTACCATACAGTTTCCAAGGCGCGAGGATCAAAAGAAAAAGGAAATAGCCAAAAATCGGAGGGTGAAAAAAAGAAAATAAACTTTTATAGTACATAGAGGATGACATGCGAGTCCCATGAGCCAGCAGGTTCTCAACGTTTCAAACTTGGCATGAGATCGAAAGAAAAGACGGTAAATATCGGAGCAAAAATAATTGAAAAGAAACATGAATTTACATAGAGGATGACATCTGGGGTCCCATTTAGGTACACTTGGTGATATCAGCATTTGAGAGGCGAGGATCAAGAAAGAAAAGTCAAAGTGACCAAATGCAAGGTGCAAGAAAAAATCCAGAAAAGAAAGTTTTATAGTACATGAGGATATTAATAAGGTCCCATTTATGACGGTATCCGTTGATAGTAGATCGAAAGAAAAAGATGAAAGTGACCAAATATGAGGTGCCAAAAATAATCCAGGGAAAAAGAAAGTTTTATAATTACATGAGATGACATCGGGTCGATTAGCAAGCGACGGTATCACCAGATTTGAAGCGTGAGGTGATCGAAAGAAAAAGTCAAGTGAAAAAATATGAGGTGAAAAAATCCAAGAAGAAAGTTTTATAGTACATAGAGGATGACATACTGGTCCCATTTAGCGAAGAAGCGGTATCAACTGTTGAGAGGCAGCGAAGGTGATCGAAAAAAGGCAAACGAAAAAATACTCGGGGCAATAATTCAAGAAAAGTTTTATGAGTACATAGAGGATGACATCAAGGTCGATTGGCAGCAAAGCGGTATCAGATTTGAGAGGCGATCGAAAGAAAAAGACAAGTGACCAAATTTGAAATTGCCAAAAATAATCCGAGAAAGAAAAGTTTTATAGTACATGAAGAGAGGATGACATGCGAGGTCCCGATTAAACGGCCCGGTGATATCCATGATTTGAGAGCGTGAGATCGAAAGAAAAAGGCAAGTGACCATTTGAGGTGCCAAAAATAATCCAGGAAAAGAAAAGTTTTATAGTACATAGAGGATGACATCGGGTCCCAGGTTAGCGACAGCGTTATCAGATTTGAGATGTGAGGATCAAAGAAAAAGGCGAAATTGACCAAATTTGAGGTGCGAAAATAATCCGGAAAGAAAGTTTTATAGTACATAGAGGAGGATGACATAAGATTCAGTTAATGACAGTGATATCTTTGAATTTGAAATGACGAAGATCGAAAGAAAAAGAAACAAGTGACAAATTTGAGTGCAAAAATAATCCGGAAGAAAAGAAAGTTTTATAGTCATAGGATGACATGGGTCCAGGTTAAGCGTGACGGTATCAGATTTAGTAATGAGGATCGAAGAAAAAGGCAAGTGACGAAATATGAGGAGCAAAAAATAATCCAAGAAAAGAAAGTTTTATAGTATAGAGATGACATGCGGGTCCCGGATGAAGCAAGCGGTATCTTTTGAATTTGAGAGAAGCGTGAGGATCGAAAGAAAAAAACAAGTGACCAAATTTGAGGTGCCAAAAAAACTCCAAAAGAAACGTGATTTACATAGAGGATGACATCGGGTCCCATTTAACATTGATCTCAACGTTCCAAAGCGGCAAGGGATCAAAAAGAAAAGAGTAGCGAGAAATCGGGGGTCAAAAAAAAAAAATCCAAGAATAGAAAGAATTTTGGTTCATAGAGGATGACATGCGGGACCCATGATCCTGCATCGTAAACGGCTCGTTGAACGAGATGGCGCGATGTAGAAAAAAAACAATGCCAGAGAGGCTGCCATCTGGGCCCTACATCCCTCGGCGGTGCGGATTTGCGTTGACTCGGCCGGCGAACCCGAGATTTCGAGATGCACCACGTCCCGGGCCACCATACGCCACGTTTTGGCCGCTTTCGTCGGGCTAGGTGGCCTCAAAAACGAGAAAAAAAAAGTTTTGACATGCACCACGGAGGGACCAAAATCGTCGGCCATGGTACACCAGCAACCACGGCGCGACTTCAACTTCGTCGGCCAAAGAGAAATCACAAATAAAGGTGCATAGGAAATCACAATTGGTTATGGCAAACTTTGTTCTTGGTCAGAGAAAGATTGTACTTATCTTTCGAGCAAAGCCTTTATATTAGAACTTATATGGCAGAGCTTACATCCTTAATCATAACAATCTCCTCATAATCATTGATAACTTCAAAGTCTATTCATTCAGATAAAATTTGTACTAAACAAGAAAGAATAAAGGCATGATTAACTAGATCATAGCATAAATGGTTGGATCACAACAACTCAATTGCTTGCTTGAGATAGAGGGAAATAGGTTTAAAACTCAACTTCATAAAAGTAAAGAAAGGCCCTTCACGAGAGAGAGCTTAGGTTAAATCATGTCTTTGAAACTTTTTAAGTTTGAAATCATATAAAAAAAAAGAGCATAAAGTAAGATTTTGGGTGGTGTTTGTTGTTGTCAACGAATGGTAGTGGGCACTCTAACCCCCTTGCCAAATAGACTTCAAGAGCGACTCCCATGAAGGACGTTATCTCTACATTAAGGTGATCACTTGCTCTCTTTGTTTACACATGTATTTTAGTTTTATTTATGGTTGACACTCCCCCCAACCTTTGCTTTCTCAATCCATGGCTAAGAATCCTCGGGTGCCTTCCAACATTTCTCATACCATGGAGGAGTGTCTATTTGCAAAATTAAGTTGCTATTTGATAAATAGGGGCAAAACATGTGAATAGAATTATTAATGAAAGTTATTAATTGGGGCTGGGAACCCCCATTGCCAGATCTTTTTGCAAAATTATTGGATAGGCGATGTGCCACTAGTCCATTGGTAAAAGTCAATAAGATTGAAAGATAAAACACCACATACTTCCTCATGAGCTATAAAACATTGATAAGGAGTAATATAGTTTGAATTGTTTAAAGGTAGCATGAAGTATTTACTTGGAGTGGCGCAAAATACCACATAGGTAGTTATGGTGGACACAATTGGCATGGGTTTGGTTTAAGGTTTTGGATGTATGAGAAGCATTCCCTCTCGATACAAGTCTTTGGCTAGCAAGGTTGATTAGCAAGCATAAGAGTTGAGGGAAACAAACAAATATACATGTGATAGAAACAATCATGCATCTTTCTTGTAAGCACAAGCAATTTTAACTTAAGAATACTAAACTCATTAGCTAACAAGAAAGAAAGATAATGAAATAATATATCTACATGTATTTCCTCTTTTCTATTTAAACTCAAAGTGTTGTTGCTATTGACCATTGCTAAGTTTGCCAAAACCAAATAGATTTACTTGATGCTCCCAAAGTGATATCAATACTAATGACAAGAGTAATCATCATAGAGATTGCAAACTAAAATAAGGTGTGCAAAAAGTAAATGATAAGACTTTCTCATTAATATTCCATAACGATAACTCACACCAAGGGATACATAGATAACCAACTAAAAGAGAGATACTTCCACACTGCAAACCATCTTATATGATAACTTCCCTACTCATGATATGACACTACTTGATAGTAAAAAGTAAAAGAAAAGTTCTGATAGACAACGTCTCAAAATCGTCGCTAAGGGTATTTTTAGTCGCTATGGGCTAACTTGCGACGATATGGGTTGTTGTAGAAGCTACGTCGAGCAAAGTCCCGCGACGTTTCGGTCCAGTCGCGCTTGGCGCCCGCCAGCCAGGAAAATCGGTTCTTTGTGATATTCAGGAACAGATTGACTGCGACGTCATGGCGACACATAGCGACGTTATTGGCGATTAACGGCGTTAACCAAGGCCCGAAACCGTGGTAGATGGTGACCCTTACAGGAGCTGCCACGTCTTAAACGGTACAGACATTGACTTATGGTTGGTGATCAACTATGCTCGGTGAGCTGGTCCATTAGTTACGTGAGCCGGAGCCTAACCTCTGGGTTGGCGGTAGCTTAAATAGGTAAAGCCCATTTAACATGTGGGGTCCACCTTACGACAGTGGGTAGGCCCAAAAAGCAGAGGCGGCGGAGCAAAACACGGTCGGTCTGCCTGCTTGTTGAGGCGAGCCCATTTGGTGTGTGGGGTCCCGCACATATAGCAAGTGGCGGGCCAAAAACACAGTGGAGTCCCACTTTCGGTTAAAGGTCGGCCCATTTAGTATGTGGGAGTCCGCCCATATAAAGTGGGTAGAAACCCGACAAGATAGTCGCGAGCCAAAAAACAGTGAGTCAAACTCACCAATACCAAAGCTGACCCATTTGGTGTGGGGTCCGCATATAAGCAGTGGTAGGCCCAACAGATGGTGGTGGGGCCAAAAGCACGGTGGGTCCCTTCTGTTAAGCGACCCATTTAGTATGTGGGGTCCGCATATAGCAAATGAAGTATTGTGAAGATGATGGCGGACCAAAAACACAGGTGGGTCCCACTATCCTATTAAAAGGCCGGCCCATTTGGTATGTAGGGTCATACATATGTAAGTGGGTGACCCAACAGATAGTGGTAGGGCCAAAAACTCTGAGTGAGTCCCTTCTGTTAAGGTAAGCCCATTTACCATGTGGGACCACCATATAGCAAATGGGGTACATTATGAAGATAGTGGTGACCCAGTAAGCATATGGATCCCGCTGTTATTATGCTTGGTAAAGCCCTCTCTTCAAAGAAGTGAAGTGAGCCCAAAGTGAAAGTGGGTCCACAACTATTTGTAGGTAAAATTTGGCCAATACATTGTAGTGCCCTGCGGTGACTAGTCAACTTTGCATTAAATTTCATGAGCCTAAAATCTGATATCAATGATACACACAATTACATACACAAATAAAACAAGTAGGAAAATTACAAGGCAATTAATGTGCCCAAATAAAAAAATTACATAGAATCATTGAGGACTTCTATTAGCATCATCAATAACAGGTTGACATTTGGCAATCGCCTTGATTGAATCTTGTGTACTCTTTGTCAACATATCAGCTACAGATCTTAAAGCAGCAATACCATGTCTTTTATAAAGTACAGCCTTGAGATATTTACTGTTTGATGAAAGCAATGGTCTAGGTTGACGGCTATGAGAAGATGCATCAGAAGAAATATCAGAACTTTTTGTGGGCCTCACTTCTAATGAAGATTGCTTCATCACAACTGCATTCTGATAATAATGCAAAAAGAGTTAAACGATGAACTATGCAAACATTTATTATGCAATGTAGATATAAGATAATAACAAGTTGCATAAATAAGACAATGTATGGAACTTGTACTAAGCACAAACTTACATCATAATGTTGCACAGGGTCGCTTTGGCGACTATCTTCTAATGATGACTGCTTCATTAAAACTGCATTCTGGTAACATTGCAAACATAGTTACAACAATTAACTATTCAAACATGTATTACGCAATGTAGAGATCAGATAACAACATGTAGCAGAAATAAGCACAAGATAAGATAAGATGCATGTACTAAGCACATACTGGTTCGCTGCAGGTCCTTCTCTTGCGTGCACTAGTCGTGGTCAACATGCCTGTCATTTTAGGTTCAGCCATCAAGTGAAATGCTAATCCTCCTGCTCCATTGTCCTTAATCTGTGTTTAGATATCACATTTAAGACCAAGTCAGCTGGTTTCAAATAACAAAAAACTTGAGCTGCCAAATGAATAAGCCAATATTTACCAGATATCAGATTAAAACCAACTAGATGTTGCTTTGCATGAGATACGAATTTCAGACATTCAGATTTAGAGTAGGGTAATGCCAAGGTTTTCCACATAAAGTAAACTGGCATTAAGAATGACCAAATGTCAGGTTCAAATCACCTTCGCAGTTTCTCCAAGACAAGCATATCAAATAGGCAGAAACATAGTAAAGCATGAATGGCATTGCTATGGCAGGGTTCCAAGTGTTAATCTCTTGCATAAGGAACAATGCATATAGGTTATAGATAATAACGGAAGTAAACTACCAAAATTACCAACCAAGAACTCAGATTCCAACCTTCCCTAGCGTCCCCGCTGTTAATGTTGGATGTTCTAATAAGTGGTTCGCATGATCAAACCCTAGGAAAAATAACATTGACAAGTCAGTCTACGATAATACAAAGACCAGACATGCACGCAACAATAACTATATAAGCTAAAGACGAGGTATAAGAGCAAGCAGATTGGAAATGCACATAGCATGATTATAAAAGCAGTGTGAGAATAGCAGACACGAGAAAACAGCTAGCAGCTAGCGGTGAGCTAATGACGTGGTATAAGAACAAGCAGATTGGAAATGCCCATAGCACGACTATAAAAGCAGTGCGACAATAGCATGCAGTACAAAAACAGTTGGCAGCAAATGAATGGGTATAAGGCTATAAATATGTGGATGCACACAGGTGTCAGTAGAATGAACAGGATGGTAGCGACCGGATAATGCTTTTGTACTGTACAATATTTAAACAAACTTCATGCGAAGCAACACATCAAGAAAGTTAACGGCATATGAGATCTGCAAATAACTACACAAAACATGGCTAAAGAAACACCGCGATCTAACGGGCCAGCGTACTAACCAAGCTGCGGCGGGGTGGACGGGGGCGGCAACTTGCATTCCAGCGGCGGCGAACGCGGGAGACGATGAATCGACCCTGTTTCAGTAGAAGCGGGCGTTAGTGAAGCAGATCTGGTTGGCTGGCAAGGGATTCGGTGAAGTTGATACAGCCGCTGCGCCGAGGTAGTCGGTGGCGAGGTCGGCGGTGAAGCAGATCCGTCGGTGGCGAGGTCGGCGGTGAAGCAGATCCGTCGGTGACGAGGGCGGCGGGGGAGCGGATCAGGTGGGTGGACAGCCAACACGATCAAGGCTACGCTGTGGAGGAGTATGCCGGCGGCGAAGCAGATCTAGTACTGTAGAGAGTCAGAGCTTTGGCGTGTGAGAGTATTTTTGAGCTAATGGGGCGAATGGTTGGTGGGTGGGTGTGGGCCTGTGGGGAGGGTTCGGGATCTAGGCAAGATATTTCATTGTTACCGAATGAGCCCTCCATGGTCGGTGGGTTGTAGCTTCCGGACCAGGGTTAAAAGGGTAAAACTGGTCACGGGATTTTCGAATGGATGCGGCGGGATGATTTGGCGCGCGGCCGAAATTTTCAGTTTCAAGCTACGAGCAGAACGACAAAAATAATGTTCTTCCCCAGGGAGCTCTCATTTCTTCCTCTTCTCTTTCTCTCTCGAGTCTCTCCCACTCCCCCGGCTCCTCTCCCCCTTCTCTCCGGCGGCCTCGCCGGCCGGAGACGAGGCCGACTTCTCTCTGTATATTGTACACCCTCCGAACTAAATTAATTGATTCAACTTTCCTTAGACGTGTATGTATCTAGAGTAAAAACATGTGTGGATACATCCATATTTAGATAAGCAAAGTTGAGTCAGCTAATTTGGATCCGAGGGAGTTAGTGTTGTTGTAAGCTTAGATCCAGTGTTTCCCATGAGCAGAATGGCGCAATGGAGTCGGGGATCTCGTCATCGGCTTCAGATCTGGCCTATGGTGAATCTGGCGGATCTTGCCGGCCAAACCCCGATCTGGTGCCATCAATGTGATGGCGCTAACGGTGAGGCTTGCTTTGGTCAGTGCTTCAGATCTGGCCAATGGGGAAGTCAAGCTGCTAAAGTTCACAAGCTCGGGGCATACGACGGCGTCATCCGTCTTGCCCGTGCACATCTTGGACTTTCAGCGACCCTTCTCAGAGCCAATATGCCGTTGCTGAGGCCCTTCTTCTCCTTCGTCCTGGCGACTACCGGCGACACCGTCCCAAGTGGTGCGTCCCCGGCGACGGAGTTGCTGGAAAGGATGCGGAGCAGAGATCTGATGTGCGGTCGAGAAGGACTCGATTGATTTTCTTCTATATGTTTTGGGGTCCTTTTTGTAAAGTTGCAGGTTCTATTAGTTATTGTCTAGTACTTTTGGTCCTCTATGTAATTTTTTGGACTAGTTTCCATTGGCACTGATAAACTTGAATTTTGACAAGTTCACAGGGAAAAAAATTCCTTTGCACATATGGCCTATCATGTATAAACATTCTTGAGATTTAAACTATATGTAATGTGCCATGCATTAACCCTAAACCATATATATGTAACTAACCCTAGCTGATCAAACCCTACTTAATTAAAACAAATAACCCTAAACTATACGCATGCACTTTATGCGCAAAGGCGCGGGTGCCTCTAATAATGTGTGTGCGCACTCGATCGATGATCCCTAAACCTTATACAACCCTGAAACCTAATCCCTAATCCCTAAACCCTAAACACCCTAAACACTAAACCCTAGACCCTAAACCCTAACCCTAACCCTAAACCCTAATTAAACCCTATATATAGGCCAACGACACTTAATTGTGCATCAAGCAGGCCAGGGGTGCCTCGCGGTCCTCTAATTAAATTAAATGTGCCATGCATTAACCCTAAACCATATATATGTAACTAACCATAGCTAATCAACCCTACTTAATGAAAACACATAACCCTAAAGTATACTAGCTATAACCCGATCTAATAAAAACATGCTCTATATATAGCAGCTAGCTAGCAAACCGTAGATTAACACCAATTAATATATACATGGCCTATATCGATCATGTTGTATAACATATCCCTGAGATTCATTAATTAATTATATAATTATCGTGATAAATTAATTAACTCTAAT